>QFEC01011911.1:0-17412 GCA_003316585.1 Gomphus bonarii | reverse complement strand
CATCCTTTTCTTGATGAAGAATACCAGGCTTCCCATAGGAGACTTCAAGGGATGGATGTGACCTGTGTGGAGGCTCTCTTGCAGGAATTCATCTAGCTCTCACTGTTTGTTCAGGGACAGGGGTAAACTTTGCATGCCAAGAGCTTTTCCCTGGGCTCTAGTTCTATCACATGGTCCCATGTCCTTGGTTTGGGAAGGGAATTGAAGGACTCTTTCTCAAAGAGGTCACTGAAATCCTGGAGGTAGGGTAAAATCATCCCTTTCTCCTTTGTAGGCATACTTCAGAGGGCTTGCTTGGCTAGGTGTTGTTCCATGGTTGTCATGCCAATAATTGAGATAGGGACATTTGGTGGGGCTATGGTCGCAGAGAGATGATTGCCTGGTTCAAGAAGGGATCTGTCATTGTCTCCCTCCTCAGTGCCTTTGGGATCATTGTCTGTCATACGTGGCAAGAGGTCAGCTTGGAGGGCTTGGATTGCTATTTCCTCATGGTGTTCCTTTTGTAGTTCAGCTCAGCAGGTGTGGTACTGGAGGGGGCACCTGTTCAGTGTAACCTCTTGCATTTGCCAGTTAACCTCAGGGTTGTGATCATGGAGCCAAGGATAGCCAAGGGTTATCTTGTGCTTTCGTAGGTTTGTAGCTGTGAACACCACCTGCTCTGAGTGGTTTTGGTACTGCAAGATGACATCAACCACATACCAAATCACCCCCCCCTTGTTTGGGGTGCCATCAACATTGTACACTGGTGCAGGGAGGGTCAAGGGGCAAATGGTCAACCTCTCTGCCAATGCAAATTTGTGGTCTATAAACAGTCTGGTAGCTCCACTGTCCAAGAGTGCAGTTATGCCCTTGACCTCAGCTGTATTGGTAGTCTGTATTTCTACCTTGAGGTTCAGCAAGTTTGGAGAGGGGGTGGATGCTACTATCTAGTGTTTCAGGAGGGCCTGTTCCTAATGTTTCAGCCTGGGAGGGTGGCACAGGGATTTTGGCATGTCCATCATGGGTGTGTCTTCATTGTTTGCCACTAGGGGTTTAATATGCACTGGGTTGTATTTTCCATGCCAGAGTCTATGGACAGAGCAGGAAAATGATTAAACAGAGGCAGCAAGGGCACATCCCTCACTTGCTGCCTTGGACAAAATCCTCTAGTACCACCTCTTCATTCCCTTCAGTCTCAGCCATCTCCTGAATGTCAGTGGTGACCATCCAGTACTCCATCAACTCTTTGTGCTCATCAGACATCATGAAGTGGATGTCATACACCTGGGGGCAGTCTTGGGTGAAGTTGCCAACTTTGGTGCAGCATCAGCACATAAGGGGCAGTGTGAAATGGTGCTTGGTCATGTTGACATCCATTGGTGTGGGTCCTGAGTGGGGCTGAGGAAGGTGGAGCCAATGCAACGGGCATTTTGGGGAGTGTAGGCACAGTATGCCTGGTTGGAGGCTTGCCGATCCTTCAAGCCATCTGCAGTGGGAGAGTGTGTGAAGCCATGGGTCTGGGCCCCTGGAAGGCTTTGTTCACAGCACCCATGAGCGCTACTGTCCTTGTGGCTGCATACCAGGCTGAGATGATGTCATCCTTTGGTCTAACATCTAGCATCAATGTGATGTGGCTTTGGATAGCAGGGTCAAGGCCTCAATGGAACTTCATGACTATGGACTGGCCATTGGTGTATTTGGCTTTCTTGACTAGCTCCTCAAAGTGGTCAATGTACTCATCAACCAAACATCTACACTGGTGGTACTGTCATGATTCCAGTTGGTTCATCATGTCAGTAGCTTTGTGTAGGGGGTAGAAGTGTTGCTGAAATGCCTCAAGGAATGCCTTCCAGTTCTCATAGAGGGGCCTGCCAGTCTTTGCTTTGTGGGCAAACACTCAGCCACCAAAGGTCATGGCCCTCCCCATCTTCATGAAGGATGTTACCAAGAGGATCTGGGATTGCTCATCAGGGAAGTTACCTGTGCAGACACCAAGGTACAGAGTACATGACTGTATGAATGCATGTCTGTTTGCATGGTCACCGTTGAACTTGGAAGGTTTCATGGGCTTGGCTGTTTGTCTCATGACCTGGCAAATGTGAGTTGGGAGCCCCATTACTAGGCTTGTCATGATAGCCTGCAATGCATTCAGCCTTGTCTCCAGTTCCTGCTTCTCTCACCTCTCCCTCAACAACTCATGCTCTATAGCAGCCAGGTGGTCCAATGCTTCTTGAGCTGAAGGTAAGTCCATGAATGATAGTGTGGTTGTGAATGAGGAGGGGCTGCCATTGTCATTGCTTCCTAAGAAATTCAATTTGGAGTTAGATGGTAGGGGCAGCCAGTGCTCATGGAGAGAGTTTTCTATTGTAAGGGCAACCTAAGCAGATGCTCTACCTTATGGTGGCATGCTGGTGAAGGGAGATCCAAAGGATTAGTATAGGATCTATGTACACAGGACTAGCATACCTGGTGAAGAGGGATCTAAAGAGAAAACTCTAAGGAACCCCTTTGCCCCCTAACTACATGTATATATGTACTGTTGTCTTGACACTCTGCCCATATCAGGCATGACACTCCACACCATTTGGACACAGAACTGAGATGTTAGGAACATCAGTAGGTGCTGAGGGTGCGAGTGATAGTCACAGGTGATGTCTGCTGATGGCGGGTGCCAACCATGATGCTCATTTGGCATAGGCTTCAGTCATAGGGGTCAGGTGTATGCTGAACAGACCTTGGCTGTTAGGCATGGCTCTCAGTTGGTAGGATTTTGGTTGTGACTCATTATCAGGGGTTCCCCTGACAGACAGTATATTCTATTGTCCATAGATCTGGAATGTTGTCATCATCTGTGATGTGTATAATGAATCTTTCAATATAATTGGACTTATAGAATATCACATCTTTGGCTTTTATGATCAATTAGATGCAGGGGATCCAGATTTTGTATGCTTTAGAGTCATCATAGTATCCAACAAAAATTTCCTCTACCAAGTTATACTCTCCTGGAAATTTGGGTATTAATATCTAACATTTACAACTGTAATTTCTAAGCCAATTGATGGTGGGTTTCATTCCCAAAAAGAATTTGTAGGGGGATTTCCCCAAGCAGCTGTGTGGAACACAATTTCTGATGAAGTTGATAGTGTGAATGGTAGATACCCAAAACCTGTTTGATAAAGCTGCTTTGTGTTGTAGAGTAAGAGTACCTTCTTGGAGTGTTCTGCTATAGCTTGCAGTGATATTGTGGTATTCTGGTGTGCAAGGGGAATTATTTCATAATAATGCCAGACTTAGTGCATATATCTGTGAATTCTCTTCCCATGTATTTCCTGCTGTTTTCTGTTTGAATCTTTTTGATTAGCAATTTTTTTTGAAATAGTAGCTATGTTGCATATTTTGGATTTGGTAATGGTTTTGTGTTCTTTGTTCTTGAGAAATTGAGTGTAGCCATTCTGGAATTGCAGTTGATCCAGCTGATAAAATATTTGTATCCACTGATGGATAGTTTGAATGGGCCACATACATCTGAGACTATAATATCTCCAGTGTTAGTGGGGATTTTCTCAGAGTGTGAGAATGATAAGTATATCTGTTTCCCAAACGGACGGCTTATGTACTGGGGTATTTGACTCACATATACATTTGAAGAATATCCATTAATTATGTGAAGCCACTTCATAGATCCTAAGGTGGTATAGTTAGTGTGTGCTAAAATATGATTCCATAAAATGATTTTTGTGATCTCCTTTGAGAGGTTAGCTATCTCTGATGTATTGTCTGGGACATGTAAGGCTATGGAAACAAATAAATTGTTTCC
This sequence comes from Gomphus bonarii, assembly GCA_003316585.1. Classification (NCBI taxonomy): domain Eukaryota; kingdom Fungi; phylum Basidiomycota; class Agaricomycetes; order Gomphales; family Gomphaceae; genus Gomphus; species Gomphus bonarii. The sequence goes on along the minus strand of QFEC01011911.1, from coordinate 13,613 downwards.
TTGATGCCATATGCAATTGTTTGGCTGTGTTGAGTTAAATATGAATTTCCTTTGTAAAATCATGTTCATGCTGGCCTCTCTCATTTTCCTTACTGACAACAGATTGGTCTGAAGTTTTGGGACATAAATGACATCTATGAGGGTGATGGGAACATCAGGTATATCAAAATCTAGGGTAGATATGATTCAACTCTGAATGGTACCTCTTTAGTTGGCAGTGAATGTGTCTCTGCTGGTTGTTCAGATAGTTGTTAAAGTATGTATCTCGTTCACTCACCTTGGTACCTTGGTACCTCAGTCACTCAACTACCTTGGTCACTATTCTTTGCCTTTGGTCCTTGTTACCCCTAATCATATCCCACCTTAATTGGTTTTCTCTACTTCCATATCTTGTGCTAATTGGTCTTGATTGATATCCATATTTTTTTGGTCTATGATCCCCATTTGTATTGCAATTTAATTTAAACTATTCCTTTTTTGAAAAAAAAAAATAATAAGCAAGTCAATTTCATGTACTTAGATCAGTTCTGATATCAACCAAAACATCTCACAAAGTTCACAAGTCATACACTACACTAAGTCAAACTTTGTTCTGTCCCTGAGCTTTGGAAACTGAAGCACCTCCCAAAATATAGTGATGGAACACTGAGTAGGCATAACACATAAGTTGAAGCCAAGCCATGTCTGACCCAACCCTTGGCCCACTTGGCTTATCATCCTCTGTCCCAAGTGTCAAACCAAACCTCAGTGGATAGTAATATTTGTATGCCCCCTATTTTTTAACAGTAGAAATGGGTGGAGTGTCATGAATTGATTTGAATAGTGAGACATTTACTGATAGGTGACTGGATGCTGCTGAATCTACCAGTCAAAAGTGAGCTTTATCTTCCATTGAAGATAATGTATATGTCATACATTGATGAATATATGGACATACATTGTGAGTTATCTCAGTGATTGTAGCTGCCATGATAGGCTCAGACCCATTCGGAATCATCGGGATGTATTTCAAACTGCCATTAAAACTACTGCATGAGAGTGCATGAGAGATCTTAAATCCTTGCTCTCACTATACAGTAAACCTGAGATTTCCCTGAAATATTTGAAATTTGATTACTTGTTGGCTTGTAGCAATGAGAGTGCTGAAGAGTATATTACTATTGGGGCAGAACATCATTCTCTGTATCTGGAAGTTGATATATCAGATTTTTTTTCAAAATCTACAGCACTGCAGGGAGCTGAAAATCCACATTACCATGTGTGAACGATAGTAATGTTTTACACAAGCAAAAATGGGTACTGTGTTCCCTGCGGTCAGAAGTTACAGGTCAATTCTAATCTTTCCCTGTTTTTTTTTCTTTCTAATTTTATCTATTTTCCATAATGATACTTGCTTTCTAATGATGCTAGCTTTCCCGGAGACAAACCAAATTACACCAGGGAGAAATATCATACAGAAGTCTTCTATGAAAAAGAACGAGTTCGAGGTATTTCCGTATGCTCTCTCAAAGCGGCAAACGAATAGCGCGAGCCGTCTATCCAACCACGTCCGTGACACCTTCATGCATCATTAATTCAAACCCGTGCCCCTTCTGGCGTGGGAGCAACGTTATAGCTTTCCGGTGGGTAGGTCTGCTCCATCGTTGCTTCTGTGTATTCCTGCTGCTGTACTGGTGCTCCAGAATACTGCTGTTGTTGTGCACCACCATATGCTGCCTGACTATTGCCCTTAAAAAAATCTGTCCCTACTACCGGAGCGGTCCATACGGATGTCTGACCACGCGTGACGGCTGTGATTGTGAACACAATCAGAGCAACATGCCAGCCGAACACTAATGAGAAGGACGAATTGAGATGGAGCCGGTTTGATAATTAACCATGGACAAGATACCCACTAAGGAAGAAGGTGAGCCAGTTGAATGCGATGAGTGCCTGGGACTCCTCGCATATATTCTGAGAGACGGTGTCAGGATGCGCTCCAAAAAAGTCAAATGCTGGACACGGCCAAGGAGGGAGATGATAAGGGAAGGGTTGAATCGTCGCTAACATAATACTTACTGACGAAAGAATTGCACGAAATGCCTCCATATATGGAGGTGCTATCACCAGCAGAAGCAATCCAGAGGATCATGAGGAAGACTGGGTAGGTGCGAATGAAGAGCTTGAGCAATAACTAAATAACAACTACTTACAGGTCCAGCCGAGCTCAATGGCGACCATGGACGTGAATGCGCCCTTGCGGAAAATGTCTACTCCAACTCTGGGAAGAAAAACAATTAGTAGCGGCTACAGTCAACATTGGGTACACTTTGGAGGAAAAGGAACATGCGCACGAGACCCCAATGGCCACCATGGTGATGACGGCAGTGGCAAGACTGAGTCCAACGTAGTCTGGAACGGTCAGCGTGAAAAAGCTTATGAGGTGCCCTGAGAGACCCAAAACTATGAGACTGAAGGCGAAAATGGTAGCTGCGACGAGGTGTCTGGTCAGCACACTCGAAAATAGAAATTAAGGGGAAATAGAGACCTAGGGTTCCGTAGCGGACGATGGATATTGTTCTGGGGTCCATGTTAGAGAGAAGTTAGGTGGATGGGGGAAGAAAAGGGAGAAAGAGCTGATAGTATGGTTCAACCGGACGTATACCGCGCCATTTCATTTACGAAAACTGACAAATAAAAGCATGAACTAATTTACACAAATGACTACCTTATGTGTACACGGCTTTCACCTAGTAGCGAGCAATTGTTGATGTCAGCTGTCCGATCATTAGGGGCGTCTATATACCAGTAGATCTACAGAATCATGTCTCTTATGGTTATTATGTTCGTTGTCACAGTGTGCTGTACCAAAGTACAATGAGGCAGGCCTTGCAAAGTGCTCTTTCGCCTCTGCGTGCTTGCAGACAACTCGACAGGGGCACTCTTAATGTCGGTTCAGCTGTGCATCAGCCTTTGGCGACGCCTGGCGACGCCTGCCAGGGCCACATATAACCATCATACCTTGCTGGATTACTTCACCAGCTGTACAAACAGGGTGCACTGTTTCGCGAGGCCACCGCGCCAATAAGAAAAAAAGTGGGTTACATATCTTCGCGAAAACCCGCCCGCTAAAATCTGCACCTCAGATCGAGTAGGATGGTACGATAACCCTGCCTCCTCTGTCTTGATCTTCGGTCTTAGTTGTGTTAGATGGGTGTGGCACCGGCTACGAGCGCATTCCCACAGCTTGTTAATTCTGACCATGCGGATACCTCATGGAGTGATTACTTGGTTCACCTCTTTTGAGCATCTTGGGGAGGTTTTTCTATGCACTCGGAATGTGTCGAAGAAGGAGAGATCGAAGAATAAGATGATCCCTGTTGGGTTAGATATATATGGCATGAAGACGAGAAAGCATTGGCAGTTACAGAAGTGTAAATAGTCACACCTATGCATCGCCTTTCAATGTCGCCTTATAACAAGATGAAACGTAGTATAATGAAAGATGGCGCATGTTTCCGATAGATGTGATTCTTCTGGACGCCAAAATAATACCAATAACGACCTGGCCGCGCGATACCGTAATCCCAAGGGCAGTGTGCAGCCAGTCACATGAACTAGTTCAGTCACGATGTGTCAGCTCAACTCTATCAAGAGTGAAAACAGAACCACGTGCAAACAAACGCAGGAGATATTTATGAGAGACATGTTATAAATAAAACTGTAGACACCAGTCGTGCGAACACCGCTATTGCGGTAGAACTGTTATATCCCTCGATCTAACAAGAAAGGAAAGGTAGAGGGGCGCCAAAAAAAAAAAAAAGAAGTGGGTTATATATCTTCTCGAAAACCCTCCTGTTAAAATCAGCACCTCAAATCGCGCAGGGTGGTACCATTTATACACAGCGTTAGGTAGTCATGGTAAGAACGATTTAGCATTTTAGCTAGGTAATATTTGCCTAAATGTTACAAAGTTCAGAAGCTAAGGGAGACACGAACTACATGGGATGGATGGCATACATATGATAAAAGTCATAATATTCATAGCAGTGAAACGGGATGATGTAGAGATGTTGTCATGGTATTGAAGGTGGAATTGGGATGTAACTATGAAGGAATCAAAATAGATGCAGATATAAAATTACTCCGGAAAGTGTGAGGTAGGTGTAGGTGAAGTACCCTCAATCAGTGATGAACTTGCCCCTGTTCCAATGGATTGGGATGGGCCATATACAGTGTCTCAAAAACCACTTCAATGTTGCTTATATTATTTTTATTTTTGACAGTTTAATAATTTGGGAAATAAAATACATAAAATACAGAAATATTATAATGAATAGTAGTAGTTCATCCAGGCTTTAAAATGAGCCATCATTTCTAATTATCAATCCATATCTATGAGATATATGTAATTTAGCTATCTCATTGAATTTTTTTCCAGCAGACAGTTATATAAAATATTTATACTTTATATAGCTATTTTTGGCTTTTATAACAGCTTAAATTCTTCTAGGCATGCCCTCTGTGAGTCCTTGATACACCTCTGTCCTTATCTTTCCCAATTCCTCCTGTACTCTCTCACAAAGTTCTGAGGGGTGTCTCATACTCTGCCAGCCTCCTCTTCAGGTGAATCCAGAAATTTTTAATGGGATTGAGTTCTGGAGATTGTGCAGGCCATAAGAAGACTTGAAAATCATCATCTCAGAACCAATTTTGAACCTTCTTGCAAGTATGTTTGAGATCATTGTGCTTCTGGAAGATGATAACTTGTGAGCTTGTTGTATGATGAGTGGTTGGTTTGCAGTTTATCCTCCAGATTACTTGTTAGATCCTAGGTTTCCTCTGACAAATCTCCACCCTTAGCGCCCATTTATCATTCATTTCTGCACTCCTCTGGATCGATCTCAGCCCTCTGGACAGATCTCTATCCTCCATCATACTCTGTGCCATGGACAACCTACATGTGACCTCCACATACTCTATACTCCATCTCTGTCATTTCCCTCATGTAATCAATCCGATACACGGACTTCCACATCACTCTTTCTACTACCTTCCACATCATCTTCTAGTATGTTCTATAGTTCCACATGACCCCATCCCTCGTTTAGCATCCCTGCATCCTAGTATAGTAACTCCTCCGTAATTAGATGACCCTGCTCTATATTAATCCCATGCTCCGAATGTATTTAAACCTGCATGTATTTGTAGCTAGTTCCCTAGTTCAAATATCAATTTAGTCTCACCTCGTTACCTCTGTTCTCACCTCCACAACTCCACTCTGCAACTCCATAAATCCAAGGACAAGATGACGCAAGAAGGTTCAACACATAAGTTGAAGCCAAGTCCTTTTGACTCCACAACCCAGCTCAAATCAGCAATTTGACCACTCCAGACACCCTGGACAAGACATCCCTGACTCTGGACTTAATAGTATATTCGAACTCTCACTCTTCGTCATCAATGAAACGTAGCACTTGAGGCAATCTACAAGCTGGTACCCTTGGAACCATTTCAGAAGCATCTGTACACCACGTACCCAACATCCCAGCTCTTCTCCTGAGTACTCACTCACTGCTAACCCCACTTATCCCCAAAAACCCCGTACAAGCACTATATCCGGACATGCCTGATCCACCCAACACACCCTCTGACCACAACCCCCTGCAATCTCTGTCAAATCCATTCCTGGCCCTGAATCCTCCAAGAGGGTCGTCATCAAACTCAAAAAACATCCCCAACCTTGCTGAGGCCATTGCCATGCTGGCTAACAACTTGTCATCACCAAAGAAGTCCTCACCATGGACCAAAGTCTGTGAACCGGACACCTTTGATGGCTCCAACAGTCATAAACTCCAGCCCTTTTTGGTTCAATGTAATCTAAACTTTTGTGACAGTCCTAATGCTTTTTCATCTGACAGTGCAAAAGTCACCTATGTACTGTCCTATTTGAAAGGAACAGCATTAGACTGGTTTTAACCAGCCCTTTCCTCCGACATTGACCCCTTGTGGATAGACGATTATTCAGAATTTGTGTCCAAGTTGAAAGACAACTTCAGACCACACAACCCCATCAGAAAACCAGAAGCCGACCTCGAAACCCTCCACATGCGTGACAATCAATGAGTCACCAAATACTTGGTTGAGTTCAACCGCCTTGCCACACACGTCCAATGGGGAGACACCGCACTCTGCTGCCAGTTCTATAATGGACTTCCAGCAAGAATCAAGGATGAAGTGGCCCATGTTGGCAAACCCAGCACATTGCACAAGCTTCAATCCCTAGCCCAGTCCATCGATGCCCGCTACTGGGAACGATGCTCCGAAGTCGCTCAAGAAAACAACTTGAACAAACCCTCAGACAGCCACCAAGACAAGGGCAAAAACCCCACCACACCATTGACAAATTCTAACAACAACAAGAAGATGTCAAACAACAATGGCAACAAAACCAGCAACTCTACCTCCAACAACAACAACACCTTGAATGCCGCCAAGAAGAATCTGGACCTAGCATCAAAACTAGGAAAAGATGGTAAACTGACTCAACAGGAGCGACAGCGTTGCTTCAAGCAGAACCTCTGTCTCTTCTGTGGCAGAACAGGTCATGTAGCCAATGAATGTCCCAAATTGACTTCCTCCACTGAAAAAGGATGAGCTGCTTCCACGATGGACAGCAAATTTGTTGTAAATTGGCAACTATTTCAGAATATATGCATATATTTCAACACTAAAACACTCATATCTCCACCACTTTCAACCCCATCACCATGATATTTTGCAGCGAGATTGAATACTATTCAAAGCATACACATGAATATTTTCACGATTTTAGAAGCATATTTTGGCAGATACCACCCGCACGGCCATGTATCTTAACACCGAGACCCGCGCCGCCATCCGGAATTGGCAGAGGCACAAATGACTTGGCAGAAGTATTCTTTGATATACATTCTATTTCTATTTCCCCCTATGACCATAATTTTTCCCCTAAGTATTTTCCTATACCAAAAAATCCGCGCAGTCATGCATATATCCCACATACGGCCACATTAGGCCACCTTCTATTTTCACTCTGTCTTATTTTCAGCTTACCAACATTTTCCCATTTCCCTTAAGTACTCAAAATGTATCTAGAGTAAAATATACAATTCCATTAGAATTCCATAAAGGAAAACTCCCCAGGAATTATCCTTACACTCGAAAATCTCATTCGCGCTGAACCTTCGGTTCAGCGCCAAACTTTCACACTTTCCTAATTAGGACTATCTCGTTGTACACTCATTGTACAAGTGATCGGAGACCACAGCTACCCATAAATTTCCACTTCATTTCTATATAACTTTCATATTATTCTGAGTTGTGTAAGACTCACAATTCGCTGAACTGGTGCTTTGGCACCCAGACTGGTTTCCTGGGACGGCGCCTAAGCAGAGGTAAATCCAGCAGTACAGTTATTCAGAGTAATTCTGAAATATCTCCATATTTTCCCTATTGATAAATACAATCTAAATTCTCATAAAATCTGTTCCTTTTGCACCTATTTTGTCCCGCCATTTTTGGGATTTTACCATTCATATTATTCCCAGAAAGAATATACTTACAGGAAACCTAACCAGTAATTTGTCAACCCCCATTTCAACAAAATTGTCTGACAAAAAGAACTCCGATGCAAAGTCCACACCGGAGTTAAAAAAACATCTAAGCAGCCCTCTGACTCTGGCACCAGCTGAGGGCTGCATTGATCCCCATGGTGCAATAATGGAATTACGTCTCAACGCGTCCACTCTTTCCAATCTGAACTCCTTGATTATACAGCTCACCTCTGAGCTAATTCCTAATAAAACAATCAGTACACTCATTGATTCTGGGTCAACTCATTGTTTCCTAGATTCCATTTTTGCTTCTAATCACCAGCTCCATACCTATGATATCACCCCAATTCCACTCTGGCTGTTCAACGGATTGACCAATTCAGTAATCCGCAAAGCAATCAACCTCCTGGTTCACTTCCTTAAGGGGGAGGAACACTCCGTTATGTCTTTCGTAACTCTGCTGGACTCCAGTTGTTCCGCAGTTCTTGGACACAACTGGCTCACCCGCTACAATCCGTTTATTGACTGGGCTTTGAGCAGTATTACATTCAGTTCTCCATCTCCAGCTGAGTCTATGGTACCACCTGAGCCAGCAACGTCAGTTCTGTGCTCATCTGACTCTCTGTCTCCATCTCTGCTCATTGCTCCCAAAATTGCATTAGTGAACACAGCAGCATTTGCCCGCATTTCCAAAATGGATGGTATGCAAACCTTCCAACTACTGATTACAACATCTGACAAGTTAGACTTGAATGATGCTCCAGTCGATATGACCAGCATTCTGGAAGAATACCACAACTTCACGGACATTTTCAGTATCAATACAGTGGCTCTGCACAGGCCGTATGACCTCAAGATTGAACTTGAAGATAGAACATCTCCTCCCTTCGGTTGAATCTATTCCCTCTCTCAGAGTGAACTAGAAACACTTTGAGAATTTAGATGAACATGTCTCCATGGGTTTCATCCACCCCTCCAGGTCCCCCAAAGGAGCTCCAGTCCTATTCACCCATAAAAAGGATGGCTCTCTCCGACTCTGCGTCAATTTTAGAGGGCTCAACAAAATCACAAAAAAGGACCACTAGCTGCTCCCCAGAGTAACAGACCTCCTTGACACTCTGCGTAAGGCTCGGATATTCACCAAAATTGACCTACAACATGCCTATCACCTCATTTGAATCCATGAAGGTGACGAATGGAAAACCACCTTCAGAACCAGATATGGATCATTCAAGTGGTGTGTAATGCCTTTTGGACTCACCAATTCCCCCACAGCATTTCAACGCTTCATGAACAACATTTTTTCCAACCTCCTCGACATCTTCATCCTCATCTACTTGGACAACATCCTCGTATACTCCAACGACATAGACCAACATGGAGGACACATTCAAGATGTACTCCGGCAACTCCAGTTGAACCACCTGTATGCATGCACAGACAAGTGCTTTTTCCACATCAACACCGTCAAGTATCTTGGATATATCCTCTCACCCAACAGCCTCACCATGGCTGACGACAAGGTCAAAGTCATTCAGGAATGGCCTGAACTGCAAAAAGTCAAAGATGTGCAGTCCTTCCTTGGATTTGAAAACTTCTATCACCATTTAATATTTAACTATTCTGATCTTACTGTTCCACTAACTCGTTTGACCTGCAAGGACACTCCATGGGTTTTTATGGATGCATGCCAGAGTTCATTCAAAACCTTGAAAGAGGCCTTCACAACCACTCCCATGCTCACCCATTGGATCCCTGGGTCCCCAGTCATTGTCGAAACCGATGCCTCCGACTATGCACTCACTGCCATTCTATCAACAATATCTCCAGTCGACAATGACATCTACCCAATCACCTTCCACAACAAGGAACTCCTTGCGATTTTCAAAGCATTCAAGTTCTGGTGCCACTACCTCAAAGGCTCCTCAGAAGCAATTGATGTTGTTACAGACCACAAAAACCTGATATATTTTTCCACAACCAAACTCCTTACTCAACATCAAGTCCAATGGTCAGAATACCTTTCTCAATTTAACCTCATTATCCATTTCCACCCTGGATGACTCAGAGCTAAACCTGATGCTCTGACAAGATGATGGGACGTCTACCCTAAAGAGGGAGGAAGCGACTATGCAACCATCAATGAACACAACTTACATCCAGTCTTTACCTCCAAACAACTTATCTCCTCACTCCACGTCACATCCTTGTGCTTCCCAGTATTCCATACCGCTATGGTCATGGACATTGACAGGTTGCACCTGGACATTAGAAGCGCTCTCCGCTCTGACTCCATCACCTCCCACCCATCTTGACAATCCCACAGGATGTTGGTCTGTAGACTCCAAAGGATTCCTACTCTTGGACAAACACATTTACATCCCTGACATTGGTGACCTTTGACTCCATGTACTACAAGACAAACACAATCATCCTATATCTGGACATTTCAGACAGAACTGCATGCTCAAACTCATCCATAGAGACAATGTTTGGCCTGAGCTCCACACCTCCATTAAGTCCTATACCAAATCTTGTACTATTTGCATGCACTCTAAGTCACAGAGACATTGCCCCTATGGATTACTCAAGCAACTCCTTATCCCTGAATGTCCTTGGAACTCCATCTCCATGAACTTTATAGAAAAACTCCTGCCATCCTCCGGACACAACACCATCCTCGTCATCATCGACAGACTTACCAAGCAAACCATCTTCATCCCCACCATCGACACGATCAATGCTCCAGTACTTGCAAAGCTCTTTGTACTCCACATGTTCTCCAAACACGGAGTTCCATCCCACGTTACCTCCGACCATGGTACAGAATTCGTATCCTCCTTCTTTTGATCCCTTGGAAAGGCTCTCAACATGAAGCTTCACTTTCCCTCCAGTTACCACCCTGAAGGTGATGGACAAACTGAACGGATGAACCAAACACTGGAACAATACCTTCAAGTCTATTGCAACTACCAACAGGACAATTGGTCAGACCTCCTTCCCATTGCAGAATTTGCATACAACAACGCTCCAAATGCCACCACCGGCATTTCACCCTTCTTTGCCAACAAGGGTTATCATCCCAACATCACTGTATACCCTGAACAAGACCTTGCCTCCTCAAGAGCACAAGACTTTGCAGTAGACTTAGACAAACTCCACCAAGAACTCTGCAAAACCATCTCTGACACCCAACAATGGTACTCCGCATCTGCAGACCACTGCGGGACTCTGCCTCCAGAGTTCAAGATTGGTGACAAAGTCTTTGTTAGATCAGATAACATTCGCACTACTAGACCTTCTAAGAAACTATCTGAAAAGTATCTAGGTCCTTTTGAGATCATCACTCAAGTTGGCTCCATCTCCTTCACCCTCCAGCTTCTGGACAACATGTGTGTGATACACCCTGTCTACCATGTCTCCATGCTGGAACCATCCACACCAAATGACTTCCCTAATTGAGTCGCTCCGCCTCAACCTCCCATCATTATTGATGATGAACCTGAATACAAAATCTCTGAAGTTCTCAACTCCAAGGTCGACAGATGCCGCGCTTGCCCCTTACTATACTTGGTCAAGTGGTACAGATATGAGGGCACAGAGGATGAAACCTCCGCTCCCCACATCTGAACTTAACAATGCATCTGAAGTTGTCTCAGATTTCCACAAGTCCTATCCTAACAAACCAGGACCTTGGCCCTTCACTCAGCACTTGACTTAGAATTCCTCAAGTCAAAATATATATATATATATATAAAATATCAAGTTATACATCATGGAAGAAGTCCATCCCCTGACCCATCTCTGAGCCATGTGGCTCCCTGAACAAGTCATCCAGAACCACCAGCTCTGGCTCCAGATTCTCCTCCAGCTCTGCCTCTGGAATTTCCTCTGCCCCATCTCCAAACTCCTGCTGCATCACCTCCTCTTCACAGTCATTGAACCGCTTCAACTCCATGGCTATCTTTGTCATTCCCACCACCAACGTTTGCATCAGTGGACCCATCTCCTCCATCCACGAGTCAAGACCAGGCTGCAATGATACCTCCACCTGGGCCATACAACCTCCGGCTCCTCAGAGTCCACCTGTGCCTTCTGCTTCCCATGTGATATGCCAGAGCCACTCGCTCTGGGTCCCTCCTCTAAGTCCCCTGCTGCTTATGAACCCTCTGTGTCCACAACCACCTCTGTCACTGGGACATACTTAATCTTTTGCTCCATGCAGCAGAAGCACAACATGCCTTTCCCCATGGATAGCCACTCACACTCACCCCCGCGCCTCTGGCAACCCATGCACTTCACATGGACCTCCAGCCCCACCACCTGGTATGCGTCAGGGTCATTCATGATGTATGACAGATGGGTGGCCTTGAAAGGTCTAAGACCCACCTGACAACCCACCTCCCTTGCCTCCCTGGCCTGCTCATTCAGCCAGGTATTATGGGCATTCCATAGGACGATCTGCTCCTGCTTCCGCTGCTTTTTCTTGCCATCTGCCATGATCAGCTCCTGGCATTGCTTCCACTCTGCCTCTTTGGCCTTGTGGAGCTCCTACGCCTGGAGTTTGCCTGGAGATAATACCTCCACGATGATGCTCTGGTCTCCAGCTGGACCACTGGCCTCTGAAAAATGAGCAGCCTCACAGGCTACCCACTCCTCCACCTTCTGCTTTTCAAAATGCAGCCTCTCCTCCTCTGCCTTGTGCTCCTTCTCAAGGTGCTCCTTCTGCTCCACCTCCTTTTGTGCCTTCTTCTCCTCCTCCACTTTGCTTAGGTGTTCTGCCTCTGCCTCTTCCTCCTCTTTTCGTTGGGATTTTACCTCTGCCTCTTCCTCCACTTTTTGTTGGCATTCTGCCTCTGCCTCCACCTTCTTCTCTGCCACCCCCATCTTGTACTCCTCCATGAGCAGATGGATTCACTCTCTGATACTTTCTAAGTGGTCCATAGAGTGGGCGTTGGGTTGACAAGCATACTTGAACAAATGCAGAAATGCTACATCCTTATATACCAACTCCAGTCCAGCGCTAACCTACTTTCCCATGGCCACTTCAGTCTTAATCACTGTAACCTCAAGGCTCGGCCTTTAATGGGGAGGTACTGTTAGATCCTAAGTTTCCTCTGACAAATCTCCACCCTTAGCACCCATTTATCATTCATTTCCACGCTCCTCTGGATAGATCTCAGTCCTCCAGACAGATCTCTATCCTCTGTCGTACTCCACACCACGGACAACCTCCACGTGACCTCCACATACTCCATACTCCATCTCCGTCATTTGCCTCACATAATCAATCTGATACATGGACTTGCACATCACTCTTTCTATTACCTTCCACATCATCTTCTAGTATGTTCTATAGTTCCACATAACCCCATCCCTTGTTTAGCATCCCTGCATCCTAGTATAGAGTATAGTAACTCCTCCGCATTTGGATGACCCTACTCTATATTAATCCCATGCTCTGAATGTATTTAAACCTCCATGTATTTGTAGCTAGTTCCCTAGTTCAAATATCAATTTAGTCTCACCTCATTACCTCTGTTCTCACCTCTGCAACTCCACTCTGCAACTCCATAAATCCAAGGACAAGACAATGCAAGAGGGCACAACACATAAGTTGAAGCCAAGTCCTTTTGACTCTGCACCCTGGCTCAAATCAGCAATTCGACCACACTGGACACCCCAGACAAGACATCCCTGACTCCGGACTTAACATTACTGAGGGTCCCTATCCATTCTCCCATAAATCTTACAAGCATCCTCGATCTCCTATCTCCTCTCATAGTATGCAGCAAATTATCTAAGATTTACCTCCAAGATTCAATGTTGCTTCTACCTGTCTATTACTCGGACCCTCTCCTGCCCTTTTCAACATCTATTTCCTACCATATAAACCTAAGTGATTTAATTTAGTCTTAAAAGAATAAAAAACCTTCTTATAGTCCTTCAAAGTCCAATGCTAGCGTCAAATAGCAAAGTGTATGTTGACAAGTAATCCTTAGTGTTAAGTCGAACACTGAGTCTCTTTTGTATCTACCT
>QFEC01011892.1:26602-43944 GCA_003316585.1 Gomphus bonarii | reverse complement strand
TTGTGTATTCTCATCGTCCTGACCTTGCTGTATAGGTTTACGCCTGCCGCCCGGACCTCCAAGAAAGCCAATCGTAGGTAATCTTTTGGACATGCCCGATGGACCGGAGTGGGTAACCTTCTCGGAATGGGCTAAGACATATGGTGCGTCTCAACATACTAACATAATGCCCTAGAGTTTTAATCCATCAAGCTCAGGCGATATTGTCTATCTTAAGGTTTTCGGTCAAACCATGTTAATCCTCAGCTCCGAAAACAGTACCTACGACTTGTTCGAGAAGCGATCGTCGATATATTCTGATCGAGCAGACTACCCGATGTTGAACGAGCTGTACGTATCTAGGCTTCTAATGAGCTGGATACACAACTTTTTTATACAGAATGGGATGGGACTGGCTTATGGTATTCATGCACTACGGGGCGGCGTGGCGTAGATATCGCAAGGCGATCCATCAGAAGCTCAATTCCATTGCAGTGATAGAATACATTCCAATTCAAGTCAAGCATACAAGGTTCGCATTTCGCCATTATTATCATTATTATTTACAGAAGGATTTATTTTATCGATAGGACATTACTCCGACGACTACACGAGACTCCTGACCAGTTTGTGGAACACTTGCGACATACCGCTGGAGCGATCATCATGGAGGTATGTTTTCTATTTTTTATCCCTAAACCTGTCATTTAACATGGCTTGATCAAATCAACTCATAGATAACGTATGGAATCAATGTCCTTCCCAAAGATGATCCTTATATTGCCACCGCAGAGAAGGCTCTCGCGGCCCTCGGCATAGCGGGAAATCCTGGGACATTTCTCGTGGACATCATCCCCATACGTACGTCATTCTGACCATGGCTTACATTGATCTTATATTGTATTAGTGAAATATATCCCGCAATGGTTTCCTGGAGCAGGGTTTCAGAAAAAAGCTGGGATTTGGCGAAAATCCGTCGTAGAGATGAATGTCGCACCCTTCGAAGCTGTCAAGCAAGCTCTTGTGAGTTTATTCTCATGTTCCTGCTCACTCTTCGTGCTATATAAATTTGTAGGTTTCCGGGACTGCTCAACCTTCTTTCACATCATCGTCACTAGAAGATATCTTAGTTAAAGGAGATGCCCTTCCCGGGCAGGAGGAGATCATTCGAGGCGCTGGATCCGCTCTCTATACTGGGGGATCAGACACGGCGCGTGCACTATATATTTTTCTAGTTTGTTATGAATTGATATGCTTATATTTTCGCAGTCAGTGATGGCACTGCATATTTTTATTCTTGCAATGCTCTTGTTCCCGGAGGTTCAGCGAAAGGCCCAAGAGGAGCTAGATCACGTAGTGGGACCAAACAGGCTTCCGGAATTCGAGGACCAAGAGTCTCTGCCTTACATCGCTGCTCTGTGCAAAGAGATTTTTCGGTGGCAACCTGTCTTGCCCCTTGGCATCCCACACCGTGTCACACGGGACGATGTATACGAAGATTACTTCATACCTGAAGGAACGTTGGTATTCGGAAATACATGGCGAGCCGATCATTGATCGTTTCCTTCCTCTGACATTGAATAACTTACATTTTCCCGGACAGGACGCTACTTCATAACGAAGCCACATATGGCGCGAACACGGACAAATTTCGCCCCGAACGTTTTCTTGACCCTGGCAGGAAAGATCCTGTGAGCAGTTTCGGCTACGGCAGACGGTAGATGTTCTCCCGTCACATTACAATTATGTCTTTTTTTTTTTGACGATTTTTATCTCGGGACAGCTTGTGCCCAGGTCTACATCTGGCAAAAAACTCGGTGTTCATTGCCGTGGCTTCGATATTAAGTGTATATGATATCACACCTTCAATAGACAGCGATGGAAACCCAATTACTGTAAAGCCCGCTTTTGAATCGGGATTCTTCTCGTGCGTACCTTATTTCATGATTATCATACACATAGTATGCACGGTATTAGATGAATTGATCGTTCATTTTCAGGCGTCCTGTACCTTTTAAATGCAATATCACCCCACGATCAGACGCCGCTGAGAAACTACTTCTGGATAATTGTCCGTAAAGGGTGGAACAAGTGCTCAGACGAACTGAGCTCGTGTAATAAGTGTACAGTAAGTAACTTTAAAATAGATAACTTTTCGTTCAAGCTACCCGGGCATATTTTTTTGGTTTCTTCTCGTTAGCAAAGACCATCGATATCAACCCCACGATCAGACAGATCAGACAGTGTTTGGACGAAACTGAGCCTGTGTAATAGTGTACAGTAACTTAAATAAACAGCTTTTCGTTCAAAACTACCCGGGCATAATTTTTTGTTTCTTCTTGCTAAAAAGACCATCGATATCACCCCACGATCAGACACTGCTGAGAAACTACAGAGCGTCGTACGTAAAGGGTGGAGCAAGTTGATTGGACAATTTGGGCCCGTGTACAATAGTGTACAGTGAACTTATTTAAATAAGAACTTTGCTGAGAAACAAACTTCCCAGAAAAGGTTGTACGTAAAGGGTGGAGCAAGTTGATTGGATAAACGGAGTCTGTGTAATAAGTGTGTACAGTAACTTGAATAAAAGAACTTCGCTGAAGAAACTAACGTAGAAAGTTGTACGTGAAG
This sequence comes from Gomphus bonarii, assembly GCA_003316585.1. Lineage (NCBI taxonomy): Eukaryota > Fungi > Basidiomycota > Agaricomycetes > Gomphales > Gomphaceae > Gomphus > Gomphus bonarii. The sequence continues at coordinate 41,334 of QFEC01011892.1, read as the reverse complement.
AGTGTGGAGCAAGTGCTTGGATGAACTCCGTGTAATAAGTGATAAGTGTACAGTCGTTTGCACGTGACCTCGCCAACGTCATGTTTCCATTGTCATCTTGAGATAATTTTCAAATCATCATTTCTTGGTCATTTCTCGACAGATTTGTCTGAAACTTGGAATATGATTCTTCCTGTATATTCACTTGGTGCTCTCAACAGTAGATAACTTTAAAAATGCATTTGTTGACTAACCCCAATAGTCCAACCCTACCTGTGTCACAGAGCTGTGAAGCTCAAACTAGTCGTTCAGAAATTCTGAGAATAATCACAGACTTTGTGTATATATTCTTTGCTCTGGAAATATTTTTCAGACCCAATCACAAATATGTGTAGTCTGATTAATTAAATAATTTGACATATTGAATTACCAATGTGGGCTCACTTGTATATGTGTTACTGATACAATAGTGCTCTCAAGGGTGTTAAAATTTTTCAAGCACAAAGGGAAAATACTAAGAAAGGTCTGTTATTATTCTCAGAATTTTTTAACAATCAAATTGAGCTCCCCAGTTCTTTGATACAGGTAGGGTAGAGTGATGGGCTGGTCAAATAATGCATTTTTAAATGAATATATTTGGACTTCTACTACCAAGGGAATATGCAGGAAGGATCATATTTTAAGTTTCAGAGGAATATGTCATGAATTGACCGAGAAATGATGATTTAAATCAGCTCAAAATGAAATGGAAACGTGACATTGGCAAGGTCACGTGCAAACGACAAGAAATAAGTAGCTTTTCTCGTTTCTCCTTGTTAGAACGACCATCAACCTTCAATTATTTCAATTGTCCATACTCTCGTTGATGTATTCAATCAACTTTCATTTCTTGGTTCCCCTACAGATAGAGGTACAGGTGTACAGCACACCTGTAAGGGGAACTTAAAAAAAAAACACTTCCCATTCCAATTTAACGTTTCTTCCTTCCTTTTAACGTTTTTGGCTACAATCTTATCTCATATCCATAACAAAGTGACTTATGTGTGTATGCATATATTCATGGAGAAAGCCGTCTAACTACATCGTAAGACGTTAAAAAAAAACCAAAAAACAACAACACGAAACTAAAACATTTCGACACGCGCCGCGTGATGAGAAGACGAAAAGGTGAAAGGCACCGAACGAGCATAATGGGTGTGTTCAACGAGTTTAGAAAGAAAAAAATGCACGGCATAGAAGGACGATATACCATTATTGGAAGGGCGGGGAGGGGGCGTGGCCGGTACAGATATAAACTGGTGTGTGGGAGTGAATGAATGACACCGGGCGGGGGAGCAAGCAATCGATCGACCACGAGGTGACCACAGCACCGTCGTGGGTTCGTATCGATCAACGTAGCCTGCCACGACACTGAACTTTGGCTTTTGAGAAAAAAAAATGAAAAAAAGAGTTGAAATCGGTTTGTGTAAAGTGGCGCGAATCAAGAGGGAGAGGGGGATGGCACAACGGGCTCACAGGATACTCGGCTCCTGGAACAACCAAGTTGAGAAAGTAGATGGAGTTGGTCAAAGATGGATGGGGAAACCCCGATCGTTACAGCTCATCAACATTCCTAAGACTAGCCTAGGAGAGATAAACTGGTATCGATGGCGGGTACTCCAAGATCCATGACAGATGTAAAAAAAATGGCAGATCGCGAAGGTTAACCATCGCATAGGCGAGAACAGAAACCGATGACAACAATTTTGAAAAAGCCTTGGTCGTATAAACTAGTGATCGATGTCGCATTGCGAGGCGGCGTACGGTGACGAGGTGATCGTTCGCTGTACCAATTTGATCCGTGACGGATAGGCCTCATGCAGATCCATGCAGAGTGCCAGTGCCCTGGACCACCAACGCTTTGACCCTCGAGGGTGACTCGAGGGTGAGAGGAAATAGTAATCGTCCAGAGGTGAAACCTGTCAAATGTGGGGGGGAAGGGGATTGGGTGTGAAAGATGCAAAATGGAAGTTTGAATATACAGGAATTGCAGGGAAGGGAATGATGGAGAATGCTGTTTAATAGAAGAAATAATCGAGATAGACAAATGCCAACGTGAACTTTGTGAATTTCGTGAAATTGTCCCAGTCAACAAGTAATCATGAAGTTTAGGCTCTGCCGGGATCGACACAAGCCAGAATGCGGTGCGAGACACCATAGTAGAGGCGATGCCCAACCAAACCAGGGTGGACATTGGCGATGTGACTCGGCAACATGAACGTTTGGGCGGTGATCAGAGACGCTGACAGCGACACCCAACGTTGCCTTGACATCACCGTCGCGCAACCACAGAAGCAGATCCGCATGCGGGTTTGAAAAAAAAAAAAAACACAGAACGAGTGTGAAAGGTACATATCCAGTGCTGAAAGACCGTTGAAAATCTGATATTGAAATCTGAAAAAATGAGGCTACTCACTACCTATCCACAACGTGCCGCAAATACGTAAAAGGCCCATCGAGGGAGTTCATTATAAGTCGTTGGCAAGGGTGGAACGCAATCACGGTCGATTCGAATCAGTAGAAATTGGGCCATCACTAGGATGAAGAAACTCGGGATCCAGATCCATAAAATCATCAGTATCGGTCGTCTGGGGTCGTCCGTTCTACGCCTCAATTTTGGTGATAAGAGAAAGAAGCGAGGACGAAGAACGGGAGAAATACAGGGGAAAAAAACGATGGCCGTGATGTCATTCCGAAACGTAAGTGTCGGTCGTCGAAGTCATAGTCCGTTCCACGTCAATATTTTGATGATGAAAAGTTGCGGGAGGAAAAGGTACGATGATGGCGGGTGGGTGGAAAACAAGGATACGAATAACCAGGGTCAAGAGCAATGAAAAAAATAATAACTGAGGTCCTTCAACGCAAGTGTAATGCGAGAGTAAATCGCTAAAATCTCGTGCAGAGGAAGTGCCGTGGGGGCGTAACGTTAAAGGACAATTCAGAAGGATTGCTGCACTTTCGACCCTTTGGTTTTCTTGTTTCCGGCTGGGCTGGGAGGCTCGCTGGCGGTCTGGGACGACGCAGCGGAAACCGAAGCTTGGGCAAGGTGAAGGGTAGCTCGGTGATGATCCGCTAAGTTTCGCATGAGCTGCTCATTGACGCTAAACAACGCGTGATGTCAAATTATATATTCATCAAGATAGGAGTTTGAGAACGTACTTCCTGAGCCGTGTGAGTTCAGTCTCAGCGTTATCCAACCGACTCTGAACAGAGTTGTGATTCGCTTCCAATTGACGAATATAAGTCACAGCTGTACATGCATCAGAAACAAAAACATCGAGAGAAGAAGTTATAATGGCACATACCCCGGTCGAGTAGACTAACTTTGCTGCTCTTTTGATTGCTAATCGGAAGAGCAAATTTGAGTTTGGAGTACCCGTCCCGTAGCTCATCTCTTCGCCTTTGCTCCGACTCAATTCGCTGACGGCGAATTTCTTCTCGCCGGCGCTGGATGACGCTAGAGTATCTTGGTCAGCATATGCAACCACGAATGATTGAGATATAAGCAGGAGATATGCTGCTATGTATTAGGAAGGATGCGCATCGCATCTTCCTAAATATGGCAAATGACCAATCCCCAAGAAAAAGGCAAAAATAAAGTAAATAAATCCACTCACTCGTTACCCGATCCTCCGGCATCCAACCCTACGCTTCCCACGTCGTCCCCCATGCCATCCCCTTCATCGTCGCTGATTTCCAGCTCCTGCCCTCTCAGATTACGCCTCGTCGCGGTTGCACTTCTCCGCGCAGCAGGTCGGGAAGACCTTGTGGTTCCACTGGCAGTTTGATGCGGAGCCATCGGGTTGTAACGCTCGCTGCGCGTATATCGATGTGAGGTCGAGGCAGAAGAAGGTGGAGAGTTCGAGCTCCTTCCGCTGTCACGGACCTGACCTTGCCCACGTGTGGTGGGGGAGGTATGGCCATTGTCTTCTATACTATCCATGTCACTACCGGAGAGTCCTTGATGGTACATGGCACCGGGACCCGAACCTCCGTGGGCTGGGGACAGCGTGAGGGGTGGCGATATCGTCAGGTCGTGACCTTCAAGAGGCGTCAGAGGACGCCCAGCAGAACCAGTGGATGCTGAAGTATAACTGTGAGAGGTTGGAGAGCTTCCGGGATGTGAATGGGGATACAGGTGTGGTGGGGCAAAAAAGTTGGGGTTGCTGTTCGGACCGTGTGAGGCACCCAAAGCGAGACTGCCAAATGCGCCAAGACGAGGGGGAGAGTCTGATAGCCGATCGGTTAGATAGTTCTCCGTCACGGTCATTGTCAGCTCACCAGGAAAACCACCGTAATTGGTAAACGCCTCGAAGCCACCAGCGCCGGGAGATCCAGACGACTCGCCGTTGAAGTCGTAGGAGAAGTGAGGAGGGGAGGCATCGAGAGTGAACTCGGGAGTCTTGGACTGAGAAGAGTCCATGGTGGCAGAGAGAGGGAAGGACAGCGAGGAGGCGGTAGGCAGAGGCGAGTCCTGGTCAAGATCAGGCGAAGGGATTGACAAGAAGAGGTCAGCGGGAGAGATAGTGCTAATCGTGGTGGGCAACGGGTGAGGCGGGGAAGCGCCTTTTGAAACAGAAAGTTAGAAAGACAGGAAATAAGTCAACGCTGTGCCAAGCGTCGGGGAGCGTGATGTAAGGAATAAGTGTAAGTATGCAGAGAGAAGAAGATAGAAACGGGAACGGACGACAGCGGAGGACCGTGCGGGCAGGAGGAGGGAGAGGGTGACGGGGTCTAAGAAGGGGTGAGGGAAGGATTCGAGTGCAGGGAACCTAATATACTGGGCCGGTCGTGTGTATAGTCCCAATATGGATACCCCGAGAATGGAATCTGAACCTGAACAACATGAAATTGGGAAGCAACCGTGATGCCTCGAGGCAGGCTCGGTTAAGATAGTCGCCCAGCCGTCCTGAGCAAAATCACTGATTATTTTTGCAGATCCGTGGGAAACGCCAGCAGAAGCAGCACAGAAGCAGCAAGAAACCAGCGAGAGTATGCGTTCCGTCATAAGGGGAAGAAAGAACAGATGCCCTTTGGCGGTTGAAACTCCGCCAGACTAAGAGCAGTGCTCACACTGATTTTCACGTCGATATGAATTCCGCACCTGGCTGTTACAGATCGCAGTTTCAGCCGAGGTCAACGAATTTGGGTGCGATAAACCCTATCTTTAATCCATCTTCAACTTTCTTCAACCTGGCACGGAGTCAGGCATATAGTCGTCCCTGGCGTCACTCCTTTTTTCACAGAATGAAGTGGTTCCGCGCTCACGCTGGTTACTTTTTACAAAATAGATAAATTAAGCTCAGGAGATATGCCATCGGAGCTCTGTTACCCGGCTTCCCGGAACGAAGGACAGTCTATGACTCTTTTGGCCTCGCGCTCAGAGTATGGAGGTTGAGCAGCGTGGTTCACACACTCTTGGTTAGTCCTCCAACTCGTCTATCATCCCCCAAAGCCAACCAGGGAACCCGCCATCGGAACACAGCTGCATGGTCTGTGCATGCCCCGAAAGCTTTGGCCACCGCATGTGTCAGTAAAATTAGTAACTTCAAATGCAGCCAAAGAGACACCTTACTCTCTATCTCATCTCTGGTGGGTAGTTAATTTTTCCTTGTATTTATGTCTTGCTCATTAGTTTATTTCACACCAGTTATTTGCCGTAATTTTCTCATGCCTGACCGGCCTTCTTCCCCCTGACACACAGCCCTCTCTGCCTCGAGGCGTCTCCCACCGCCCGGGGTCCGTTACCCACGATAAGCTGCTTCCTCTATTCACATTCAACTGGTCTATTTGCACCTTTCATATCTCTTACGATATGTTTTTCTTAGATACAATTTGCATGATCTGCTAAGCTGAGTCCAATGAGTCCGGGAACAACTAACGAGTTTTCAAAACTAAATTACGGACCGGCTCTCCGTAAGTCGGCCTCGGCAATTCAAGTATGCAGATCTGATTCGAGGCCCCCTGTGACTGCGACGAATCAAGCCCTACAGTTCCCAGGTGAATAATGAGCTTCGACCTTTCGGAAACATCTCTACGTTTGCCAATGTGCTAAGTTTCAAGAACATGCAGGGATAAGACAAATATGAATCACAGCAATTTATCATATATAAAACATTTTTATATAATACCATATTACATATACTGTAGGAGATATTTACTCCATTTACATCATACACTACTTCTGAAATCCTAGGATCAATTACTATAAGATAGGAGATTTGAAAAGATCAAGTGTTGATATCTGTTCCTCTACTGCCCCATTCATTATTGCCTCTACTCTATTGTTCTTTACTCATCTTCATCCCAAATACTAGTTTCTGAAGCATGTTCCACTAATAATTCTTATAATCCCAGAAAAAGTATCAGCAAATGATGCATTTCAGCTCCAAATTCCCTCATCATTCCAAATTCATAGTTATCTTCTATTCCACATGGGATTCCCCCTTTCAAGTATTATTTCCAATATTATATATGTAATTTCTCGTTCTTACTGTCCTACATCAGGCCTGTAGTTACTATGAGGGTTGCATTTGTTCTAATAGCACAGCATGCCTGGGTTTGTGAGTCTGAGAGGTAGGTACTCCACTGTAGTTTTACTGTCATCAGTTTTCTACAGATCAGTATGCTAGTAGGTAAAGCTCAGATCCCCTCTGTTTTACAAATCATTGGAGAGTTCTTTAGCCTAGGATTGAGTGATTAAATTATTCACTATAGTCAACTAATTTTTTTCCTGCTTGAGTATTATGAGTGAGGAGCCATTTGTGTATGTTAGTCTTTTTTTTTATCATCAAATATACTTTTCTACATCTCTCTTTGTGATACATATCACTATATGTTTATGAGCCAGTGACCAGTGAGTGTTGTTAATTTTTTATTCTTAGATCTGTCCCACAATCTCTTCTTTCAATGATGAAACTGTGGGAGTTAGAATTGGTGTTTTCTGAAAAAGATCTTATTATTTCACCAAAATCACCAAAATTATCTTTATAGCCTTTCACGCTCGCACACTGTCCTCTTATTTCATGAGCCCTTGCATCAAATCACAATGCAGTGCCCGATTGCTTCCCTCCAGTTTCGTGCAGAAAATAAGAGTGACTTCCCTATTCCATGGGGGGTGCACATTAGAATATTATTTATGACCCCTGCTAATTAAAGTCGACAGGGTCCCCCGGCAATCCACGAACTGACTGGTTCTGATGAGCGCGAGGAACCGCTTTTAACGACGTATGGAGTGCCTTTTGTTTTACAATAAACACCTGATGAGATTTCTGTTCTCTATTGTACCAGAACTTCCCAAAGTGCCCAGCGGTTACACTGGCGCCTTCCGCATAGCATCGTGTTCGAGTCCAGGTCCAGTCCAAGCTCGCCCAAGTCACGCTCAGAAATTAACCAGCGCACTGGTTAAATTAACTGATCCTGCACGAAAAGGCATGGTCCTTTTTCAAACTCTTTAATCCCCAAATAACTTTCCCTGTTCTCCGATATCCAATATCCAGAATGCAGGCCCCATCGATTCATATTGATTGATCATGCTACCACGTTTGGGGGACGATCCTGCGCAGTTCAACTCGAATTGTTTATGATTTTGAATTGCTACGGTGGCCTGGCTTTTGTAAACTGAGCATTATCATTCGACGGCTCAGGTTCATCGCCATCGAGCGGACCACTGGCAGTTCTCTCGGCTACTGGACATGCACCAGCTGACCCTATTGCATTATTCTTGGACTATCCCGCCGCTCGCCGTCCTCCGCCTCCATATCGATCTCAGGCTTCTTTCGCCTGTTTAAAGAAGTTGGCTCCCTCTCGATTTCATCACGATGGCATTCCGAACTTCTTGCGACTCAATTCAGCACCGAACTCACCACCCTATCAATCCTCATTGGTATACCCATTACCCAAACTTCACCAAGTGTGGCGACTTACTGTCGTCATCTAGGCGATCTCACAGCTTCACTTGATTGAAACGCAGGGGACAGTAGTGCACTGGCTGATCAGAATACCACTCATGATCTTTCGTGAACGTTGTTCATATAGTGGAACCTTAAAGTCGTCACAGGCCGTGCATGGGCGAGGCAAATTGGGTTCATACGTGATGCCAGTGGGAACATCGACAAGAAGGAAGCACCTGATTAGCTTTGCACTTGCTTGTTTGGTGAAACATCGATGATCAGAAATTATATCGTATTCTAGATGATCAAGTTGTAGAGTACATGAGAGGTGCCACACGTGTTCAGCTTCCAACGCCACAAAGATGCCTGAAATAAGCCCAGTAAGTGTGACGATACCTCCTAAAAGACCAAACATAAACAGAAGACTACAAACACTTAAGGCGTGCTGCGATTGCTCTAAATGGAATTTCGCCTCAAGGTTTTCCCCCTCTTCCTACCCAGCTTCGCGTCCTTGGTTTCACCCGTTTCCTCGTACACAGAAGGTAGCCGACCCCCCTCATCCCACTGGTCCAACAGCGTGAAGGCAGCTTGATACCCCTTCTCTTGAATCTCTTCAAACTTTCCGAATTGCATCGTGCCATACTACTCAAGCGTGATTAGTACCATCATAAACACCGCAATACACCAACGAACTTCTTGCACAGGCATGCCCATGTAAAGACAACCCTTGGATACTTTGGCCTCCTCTAGAGTCTTAACACTCGACACACTAAATAACGACAAGATATCAACCATACCCTAGTCGCGGTTGCATGAAGTACTTACTAAGCTAAACGACTTTGAATTTCGGTGATAGCAGGAATGCTGCGCGTTGAAGAGAATGGATTCCATCGGTTAAGAAGAATCCACCAACCAGACACTGTGTCGCCGAAATTTCGAGGCGAGTTGTCGTCAAGCTATTGATGAACGATGGGAATCAATTCGTACAAACAACAGTACGAAGCCATTTCATACCCCTGCGACATCAACAGCAATTACTGCGCTGGCCCCGAGCGAGAACATCGTTGACACCTGTGTAAACTTCAACACAAGCAATTCGTACAAGTGGCTTATGCTCACAGGCAGATTATCGACTTAAGGTTGACAATCAGCAACCGTCTCTTGATTGTCAAAGGCTGGCGACGTACTGTAACCCCCATCTACTAACATCCCGCCGTTATCACACAGAGGTGGCAACAGGCCAGCTAATGTCATCGACGCCCCTAATTTCCGAAGCGTTTAGACGGACATTAAATGAAACGACGCTGTGTAGAACGTACTGATGAAACGCCATGCATACCCTGTTTCATGGATCTCCATGCGCGAGGTGAGAATATTGGAAGTATTGCAAAAGTAAGGTAACCACATGTCTTCGATGTGGAGGCCATAGAACGCCTACACATCAGTAAGTAAAGTATACGAATCGGTTCAATGTGAATATCTGCCTTATATACAGCTCTGTTGAATTCATGACCCTGAAACGTAAGATGAGTCGAAGCATGGTGCTAACGGTGCTGGAGAACTTACGGTCGTGTATGCTACCACTGGCCATGTGACATCAGACAATATGCGCCAGATATTGGACATTCTAGAGCAAAACTGTTTAACTCTGCCAGCACTGGCTAGGAGGTCCACGTCACGCGCATACAAACCCCCCACAAATGCACCGATACTAGTGCCTGGAGGCAAACAAGTGAATATATCAGAAGATATACTACAGTAAATCTCACCTCCAACATAGTCAATTGGTATGTTGAACTCTTCACACGCTCGAAGAGCTCCCTACAATCAGAATAACATTGAGGCAAGACCAGATGTCAATGAAGAAACAAACCAAGTGGGCAATACCCCTTGCTCCCCCTCCCCCCAACACGATTCCGACAGATTTGCCGCATAGTCGTCGTGCGAGTCGCGAAAAATCACTGGCATACTCTGCTCTCTGAGGACGGGATGCAGCACTCGAGCGGCGGTATTTCTGCAGCCCACTCTGAACCCTAGATTTGAGAATTTTTAGGGCAACTACTGCTGCTGGGTCATGAGAAGGAGGACTAGATCTTGAGAGGGGCATGCTCTTGGTCATCTGTCGGATTGTGTAAGAATTACCCCGCAAAAAAGGGGGTGTTTGAACTCGCCGACAGTTCAACGTGGAGATGTGCGTGTACCCATGACCGATTCTAACATAAACTTAATATCTTTTGTAGAGTGTGGGACTGTTGGTTACCTTCAACCATTCACGAGTGGATCCCGGAGGAACAGAGCGGTCGGGGTGTAACAATACGAGTTCCTTCCTGGCAGTTGTCTTCATAGACAAGAGTAACCGCTCATACTCCCCAAGACTCGGGTCATCTCCCATGCCTACAACCATCACATAATCGGCCTCCATTTTGATAAGAGTCCACACAGCCTCAGAGAAGAAAACATATCACACCTGCCTGATACATGTCTGCGTCCAAGGTGAATTTACGGGGGAGTCTGCAACATATAATACTATACGGTATCGTTGTTCGAGGTCTGCTAACCATCCGGCAACCTTGAGTTTGCCCATACGCGTGAACGCATGCCGTCCGAGGTGCTGTGTAACAGAGGCCTGGTATAAAGATGATGTTGGAGCCCCAATCCCTTCCAATGCTGTATGTAACTTCTTAGCAAATCTGGCGACAGGGACGTCCCGTGTTGCGGGAAGTATAGTTACGGTCTTTAGGTTGAAATTGTTGCGCGCGAGCTCGGAGGATCTAGCAGTGGAAGAGGATTGCAAGGGTGCAACCATCTTAGTGCGTACCCCAGAGGCAATCTTCCGAAGTAACCTAACAAAAATAAGTTAAACATCATTTCAATGCTAGCAGGCTGACTGCTCACTGGACGGTTGTCTGAGGATTCCTATAGGAAACTCAGGTGAATAATCTCAGATAAAAACAAAGTCAGCGCACCGTGCCGAGATCGCGTTGAATAGCGTCAAAGGCATGCGAGCGAGCTCCGAGTCACGGATAGCATGCAGCGTCGTCGTGCGTTTAGAATTCGTGATGACGTCTAGTTCTCCAACAGTGTCGCCTTGGCCATATTCTGCAACTATGTCAACGCCGCCTCCCTCCCTGTCCAAAAAAGCTCGCATTCGGCCGTTTAACACGATGTAGAAACTATCGCTAGTGTCACCTGGTCGCCAGAGCACCTGACCCGCTGTGACTTGCATCCAATCAAGCGATGAATCGATATGAAGCACTAAGTGAAACAGCTTATGAGAAACCTCTCTGATTCAATGGTAGGACAAAGATGCAGACCCAGAGGGGACAAAAGCGAGATCAGTCTTTTGGCGAGAGTCAAGAGAACGATCGGCCTCTTCTCTAACAACCGCTCCAAGGCGTGAGAGGGTAAAAAGCCAACATATGCATCTGTTTTAGCTCGGATATCCACATATGAGGCAGTTCCAGTGAGCGATGCTGAACGGCTTTCCATGTTAATTGCCAATATATACCGTATGATGGTAGACCAACCGCACCCAGATAACCTGCTATACCACCAGGTTTAACGGTAAAGAGATGTTTGTGGCTTTTTATTTGCTTAGCCGATGTCGATGTGGTGTCTGAGAAAGCCTCTGATCGTGACTGGGAGAATCGCGGGAACTTATTACTAGTGGAAAACTTCATTGTTTCGGATCTATCCTTGTCCTTTACCTGTTCATCAGAGGGCATCGATACATCGAGCAAACCATCGATGACATAAAATAGTCCTTGTAGCCTTTGTAAGATGGAAATTAAAAATATTCTGGAAAGGAACACAAACCTGCGTTTCTCTCGCCTGCTATGACAAGGGTAGACCCCGCGTCAAATGACAGAATCTCTACTTCAATGTCCAACCCCAAAAGTGGTCGACTCCCAACTCCTGTGGCCGATGCCGAAGCACTACTTGCATCATCTCCCACACCTATGTCAACTTCCAGCATCGATAAACTCCCAAAAGACGAATTAAAAACTGCAGTTGATGGTCCTCCCCCTCCGTCAGATGAAGAGTCGGAGAAGGGCTGAACAGGCGGAGATGGCCCTTCACTGTCATTTCCCGCGTGTTCTAGATCTGGGGGTTGTATGAGGCCGATAGACTTAGCGATGCATGACATGACTTCTGCCCTGAGATCAAAGTCAGCTACGCTCAGTTGACCAGCTACACTGGATCGTGTTGGAGAAAGTGAATGTCGACGTGCTGCATCTCCTTGTTTCGAAGAACCGTCATGTAGAATACTGTAGACACGTGACGCCCGGGGTGCATCAGAAACGACACCTGCCATACTATGCAAGTCACCGGGATTGACATAGTTCCTATTGTTGGTCCTTACCCCAAGACCCAGCGTGCGTAAACCAAGCTCAGACCCGTCAGGTCCTAATTGGCTCTCAGAAAAATCAACCGGAGGAAGTACGCGGGTTGTCGCCCTTGGAGTTTTGGTTCCTAGGCTTCCTGGTAAGATTGAGACATGATGGTCTCTTGACAGATCGCGTCCAAAACAATCAGAAGATTCATCCGCATCCGAACCCTCTGTCTCCCCATCTCCGAGTTGACCAGGAGGGCCACTATTAAATCGTGATTTCAAACCTTGCAGTCCACCGCCTACAGATAATACGTGACATGATCAATGTATATGAGCGAGCGAGCAAAACAACTCACCTTCATAAAATGACGGGTTCAGCGGGTGAAACGCAATGTCGTTGATAAGTTTCTCAGTTCTAAGTAACTCGCTCGTAAGGCCAAGATATTTGTGAGCAGCATTGAAGGTTACTCGTGAAAAACGTGTGAGAATTACTGATTATACCCTCAACAACAAGGACAAATGTATAGTGGCATGTGTTACCTTGTACGATATGAGCAGATGCCTTGGGAAATTTCTTGGTCAGTCGTTTGAAGGCTTCTGCGGGTATAACTGCCAATGTAGTGTCCTCGGTGGCGCGTGCAACAACACCAGATTTGGTCCGCTCGAGGGGAGGATTTCCCGGCCTGCCTCTTCCTGATCTTTGGGCAGCCAATCTAGGTGTCGAGGGATGCGACTGATATTCCTGTAGCCATCTCATAAGATCAAGGTACCAACAGCTGGATGGAGACACTTGCCTCAGGGACAAGGACAGTCGAACCTGATGAGGAAGCCGTGCGAGACAAGTTTCTAGGTCTTGGAGGTCGAATGGCGTTAGATCTTCTTGCTTCAAACCCGAACTCTGATACATCAGAATCACGATTCCTTTGATCCCTTCGGCTCATGTTATCACCAAGGTTGTCATAGACTCTTCCGGTGTGCACCCTATCAGCTGCAGCCACGGCATGTTGCCAGCCAATTTTGACATCTTCCGTGAATAAACTCAAGATCGTGAAAAGACTAGACAGAGTTCCCCCGCTTCCGACTTCGTTAAGGAGCTGATACCCATTCATATCTTCTTCATCCCACTGGACGAGATCTTGATTGGTGGGACGGCCTGTCTGGGCATATACTTGCACCATTCCATCTATAACACAGTAAAAGCTTTTGTCCTGATCCAAATAAAGGCTATCTCCAGCAATCAATCGTCTCGTCTGGAGGTGTCGAGCGAGCTCATGGAAAACCTGCAGCAGCAGGTGTGAAGTTCATCACTCATATATAATGTCATACCTACTGGCTTTTCCAAGAAGCCAAATACACGTATAGCTTGTAAGAACTCGTCCAAATAGTTGTGAAACATTGTGGGAGGCACATCAGCAGAGTGAACGTCTGGATGAAGCTCTTTCGCGTCCGGTTTTGTGAGAGGTGGTTCACGCAACACCTCATAGTCATTGAGGTATCTATTATAAGTGAGTTTAATTTCGACATTTTTAAGGTAGAGAAAAGCTTCAAGTACCGAATTCGTATCAAGAATGCGATGATCATGCATGATAGACCAAATATGACGGCAAGAGAGTAGAAGTTCAGCTATCGACATGGACAACCCACGAACGATTAGCGGGGACGTCCAACTGGAGTAAAAACTAACGTACAGTTAACGTCAAAGAGTAGGACAAAATGATGTATATGTAACGTGGGATGGAAATGGTCGCAAACGCTATGAGGGCACGGACCCATGAAAGCAACCAAACTATGGATCAAACGATTAGGAGGCGTTGTTTTATTATGAGATTTTCTATTCGTACAAATAACCCAGAAGCAAGCAGCAAGCAGCGACACCAAAGGATGAGCTTCATGCTCCATGAAGTCGGGCACTAGACGGCAAAGACGATGATGTAAATCACGTGCAATCAGAATTACATAACGATCTCCCAGGAAGTAATCGAAGGATCTTGTCAACCTTAAGACATAAACAGGGTATAATGAAAGATGTAACGACCAGCGTAACGGAAGATTCCACAATAATAATAAAAAGACAAAAACAAAGTGAATTAGGACCACTCAGTGTCCAAAAAGTCGAAGAATTAGGTATAGCGTTGATCCTATGAAACGAACGCCAGAAATAGCAGCAAGCGAAACGAACAATAGTGCTAAATAAGGATTGAAGGTGGTATTTGCGGCAGGGGCGACATGATTGCGAACCCAGTTTATGAACGCATTTGACTGAAACAACCTCACTGTCAACGTTGTTGGCAGGAGATTGCAAACGAAAGCACATACAGTGAAGAACACGATCATCACCATGTTGGTTCCCACCCATGCTAATACCACGTTGGTGCGGGAGTTACGATCGTGGTCAGCGAGTTTCGTCGCTGCATCCCGATGTTCCTTCTCCTGTGGCGGGGGATGTCTTAATGAAGCGCGACTTGCCGCCCACATACTGTCCACATCTT
>QFEC01011892.1:1726-26595 GCA_003316585.1 Gomphus bonarii | reverse complement strand
GCTGCGTCGGCAAATCCACCTCGAGCAACTCCTTTCCGTCCGCATCTTTGACTTTCTTTGCTCCTCCTAAATCTTTGGCAGCTCCATTGTCACCTTTGGTGCCCCAGGTGACGTCATGCAAATTGCACATCGCGTACATCACTAAAATTTAGCTCAGCTTACAATTTCATTTGCAAAGATTACAACAAGAGGCATACTTAGAATGTTCACATCTGATGAAGTACTCAGAAGGTAATTGTGTGGCGTGGAAGTTAAAACTCACAGGTCGGCAACAAAAACATGTATTGGAGGAAGCTAGTGAACATGTGCCATCTGGCAGACATCGTCAGGAGACTACTTAACGATAGCAGACTGGACATACGGTTCAAAATGCAAGATTGACGAAAAAAGATATAAACCATATGTGGCGGCAAGGGAGATAACCTAGGTGTTAGTATCAAAAGGTAATAAGTTTAAAATTCAGCCAATTTCGAGAGCACACTCACAATCTCTCGGAATGTCGCATTAGTCTGAACCAGACTAGATATGTCCAAGATTGTCAGCTGATTTATCCCCGGTAACGCCGGAGATAACTCACTGAGGGAAGTCTTTCCAGCCTGCTACAGTATGTGGGACAGCAAGGAATACAGTCCATGCTGCACACCATAATGTGATGCAATTCACTAGACCAAACAAGACAATGGCAATAGTGTATGTCCACTTCGAACCTTGGGGTCGGTTCCCAAGAGAACACACGATCATCATAAACAGCAACGCAAGATACAACTTCCGTTGTGGTCAGTATCTGAACATAGTAACACCAGGACCAAGAACAAACCTTGAGAATGACATCAAAAACCTCGACGCCGGCCCCTTTGGCAAGGAAGTTGAATGCATCTTTCTGTTGGTCTGATGTCGCAGAGGAAACGAGGAAGAAAAAGGCCAGGTAAAAGTTTGCCAGCGATGTCCACGTGAAGAAAAGCTGAACAGCATTGTAGATAAACTCGATTTGAAGCAAAATCTTGCGAAAGAAGTTTTGGCCCGAAGTCCAGATACGGAACCAGAATATTGTGGCATGGACGGCAGCGAAAAGTGAACCATTTAGCCACCGTCGCCTCTGACTGATTAGTTCGGGAACAGAAGTGGGCACATCTGTAGATGCTTTTGCGCTTTTCACGTAGCGGAGCCTGGTGAAAGAAGTTTAGATAAGACTAGAAACATAAGTTTATAAAAAAGGTGGACAATCTTACACCCATCCTTCACGTTTCTTGGTTACAATTTCAAAGCACAAGATCCGGTCTTTCACGAGTATTAGGAGAATAAACCATTTAATAAGTAGCACTATCACCTTCAGCAAGGTACATGTTCCTTTCTACAAGCCGAGGACATGTATCAGGTAGGACTCCGAAGAAATTGCATAATCCTCTCACCGAATAGGCCAGCGCCGGAACTTCCACCATGCATTGTTTCTCCTTTGAAATAGGAGGCTAAAGGACCTTGACCATTGGGTCCGTTCAATAGTGCCTTGTATCGATAGGCACTAAACGCTCCGGGTAGTACACTGATGTATCCGAATACACTCTGGGTTTCTCCCTTGAGGCATGCACATGAAGTTGCTACGACTCATCACACACCTCAAGAGGCTTGTCGAGAATATTGGACATCTTGTACTAAAAGAGATTTCAATTAACTACTACGTCATGAAACCCTCCCTAAACGCACCTCGAAATTTTGGGAAGCCGCTAACGGACTGGTCAATAATAAGGAACATCCACGCCCCGTGTCGACACATATCCTAGCGAGAGTGTCATCCAGTCACACCAACTAGATATAGGTATTGTAGCTCACTCGCCACACGCTCCTCCAACATGGGAGTGCTTGTCGAAGCCTATAAGATCATATCAGCTCCATATTCCCTAATGAATCTCGACACGGACATTTCCAAAGGTCGTATATAGAGGTCCCGGTGGGCTTGGTACCTACATCGAGCAGGACGCAAACATTGGGCTGAATTAGGGGACCAAAGGCGTTGAAGAACCATCGGTGGCTGTTTAGCTTCTTCTTGTTCTGTTCTTTAAGGCAAAAAATTATCTGCACAGGGCACGACCCAGCCGATACTTCACCAGTGGCAGTGACCACCACCTGGGATGTATATCTAAAGAACTTATGGTGAAAATTCGCTAGCCGGTCTGAATGGGTTACCTACTCGAAGATGTGTGCGGTAACATCTTTGCCACCGACAGAGTCTTTTGCAATTCCTTCTTGATAACAACCCATTAGGTTGAGAACTTGAAGGGTCCGTTTGTTGACCTTGTTTCGACCATCGCTGACTATGCACACGACAACCTTTTTCCATCCATCAGGGCCCCAAGTCCTAGAGCGACTACGAGTGCATAGATGGGCCACATTCTTGATGACTCTGTCGAGAAGGGAGAGTAAGATGTGTAGTTCGACCAAGAAGAGCCCACTTACGCATTCATCGTCTTCACAAATAGGACCTCATCTTCATTGTACATTGTCATCACGATAAAAAGTTCTGTCTTGCGGCCGTACAAGTAAGGTCTTAGTGAGTATTTCTTCCGCATGAAATCGTCTGGATCACAAGTAGCAGCAGTATAACGCATAGTGCTCATCTCTTCGCTTTTGTTATTCCCAGTAACGATGTGGGTGGGGACAGGTACGTCGAGAACAAGGTTGCCTTGCTGCAGTTCGACTTGCCGTCTTGACTTGAGTGGCGTGAACACAAGTAATACTAGAGTAGAGGCGCACTCACCCGTCGTCGCATCAAGTTCTCACGAGCCGCGGAATATGCAGGTGATCCACCGTAGGGTGGACGTGTAGCAAAGTTATCAATGGGTTGCTGGGCTGGGGGATACGCCTGATATGGAAGGGAGGGGACGGGGGGTGTATTGTGTACATTCACACCTCTCATTTCTTGCTGGGGGTTCAAATGCGTCTGAGAGCCCAAAAATTCACTCTGGTAGGACTTGGTCTCCCAGTTTGAGTACGTATCATTGGAGTAATAGTCCGAGATAATGTGGTTTGTGTCGTACACATTGTATGGTTTCTGCTGGACAGTGGGTCTGGATCCAGCTGAACCTCTCATCGTCCCAGCGTGAGTAGGATGGGCTCCAGCATATGAGTTATCACCAGTCGTATAGTGATAAGCCATGGTATTTGCCTCGAGTTGAACCTCGAGACGAGGTAGAGACCGTGGTTGTAAAAGAGTGATGAACAAGCCTGTCCAAGCTAGTACCAAAGCAACGAATTGGTCGTCAGAGACCGTGGAAAGATTACCATCAACAAGAGTAAGATCACGTGATCATTGCCACTTGAGCTGATCGACAAATTCTAAAATAGTCCGTGCAACCGAGCTCTAATCTTGGTACAGCCATATAAATCTGTCAAGTCGTGTTATCGAACGAGGCAATTACAACGCATAGAAGTACTTGTAAACGCATCGTCCATTGGTGCTTGATGATTCCAATTGCTTATGGAAATCTCGAAGGAGGGGTGACGAACCAACGCAGCCATTAACCCAGCCGCACTTTGCGACCTCCAAGTCCACCAAGTCCACCAAGGTACACTCGTAGATTACATGAACGGCTTGATCAAGTCTTAGCTATCATTATGAATATGTCTCAAGTCATGTCTGGCGCCTCGGCTGACCATGAGTTTGACACTGGAGACAAAATAATTTTTGAACTTAATAAATGTGAAGATTTTCCAGATTGTTTGACCTTTTCTGACATAAAATTTTTCATGAAATATATCATTTATAGAGAACTTATCCATATAAAAATTCTGCAAAATATTTTGAAAGAAATCTACTCGAAAGAACCCAATGTTTGTCTAAAATGTACTTTTCTTCAAAGGCTTAACATTTCCAATAACAACAGATTTTCATCTTTTTGAGGTTCAGAATGCCTCAAATAATGTGACAATTTAATTTCTAGTATGAAATTTTTGATTCAAGCAGTCCTTGTCTCTAGTGTGAGGTAATTACAACTCATTCAGAAGTACTTTTAAACACATTATCCACCAGCATTCAATAATAATTCCCATCCCTTATGAAATCTCGAAGGAATGTGCTTTGGTCGAGAAAGGCTCGTATAGGCAAGTCAATGAAGACCATCAACCGTCTACAATTTGTGATCATACCCACCAAGGTACATCGTCCAATGTCCAGAGCCCAGAATATAGAAGATCCGATATTCGCAGGGCAACTTTTTGAAAAAATTTCCTGGCTGGCCATAATGCGCCAGTGACAACACCGACTAATCTGCCACGTTCCTTTTAGTCCTGGTGCAGGGGCTTCTTTTTGAAGTTTGAATACTCCTAGCTTGTCCGTCGTTCCCAGATGATGCAAAAGTGGAGATGAGACATGATGTAGACCCACAAGTACGCGTCCGAGCATCGTACTCCGATACGCATTTCAAAACATACGAACGCAGATATCCATAAGCCTCCGAGCTCCAAGACCACCATCCCAGCCACACGAGCAGAGTTTCAAGGTTATAAATGTGATTGCATTTTCTGTCGCGAAACCAGGGTTGGTGGATTAAAATCTTAGCCATCGTTACAGAAGGAGTGCATGTCAATGAGTTTCAAGAAGATATGCCATGTCAGGAAACAACACTGAATGCATATTACAGTTTAAGATGAACTCACATCTCTGCATAGCTTGGCCCTCATGATCGCCAAACACAAACGAAAGAGAAGCTTAGGAAATCGCAACCGGCAAAGAGAGTATCCGCCTTCCGCCGAACTCGCGGGGGCAACTGGCTCTTACTTATTAGAACCTACAAATCACAAGTCAATAGCCACCTCCACGATATCTACTCAAATTTCAGTCAACATGCAGCCTCCGGTCTCTTACTCAGACTTCGCCGTCAGTTTTCCAGGGGGAGAGTCGCTGTTCGACGCCGCCCCCTTCGCGCTGCCTGACCTTCCTTCAGACTCAAACCTCTTGTCTTCTGCTGAGAGCAATTCGTTCTTCGGATTTCTGGACAAGCTGGAATGGGAGTTCGACCCAGTCTTGCCTCATGGCATGCCCATATTCTCTCCAACTTCCTCAGGATCTGATACTGCCGCACCCAGTTCCGGTTACTCACCTCCACCCGACTCACACCCTGCTCCTCAGACAAGTGCCGCACAAGAACAGCCAAAACATCCACCACCGCGTTCCTCTGCGTCTTCCTCTTCATCGTCACCTCCCCGCTCGGAACCCCCGCATCACAATCATACCACACGCACCAAGCCTCTTCTCAGCACCCCTCAGAAACGACTCAACCATATAATGTCGGAGCAGAAGCGACGAAATGCCATCCGTGATGGATATGCTACACTAACAAATATGCTTGCACCAGCCGGTGCCCCTGTTGGTTCGGGAATCCCCACCCGAGGCCGTCCAAAGGGCAGTGGCACACGCGGGAAACAGGGTTCAGGAGGGGCGAAAGGAAAGAGTGGAGTGTTGTTCAGAGCAGTTGAGTATTGCAAGTGGTTAGAGGAAGGGTGCGATGCGCTGAGAAAAGAAGTAGAGAGGATTGAGGTGGCGGCCGGTTTTGGAGGCGAGGTATTGTAGCCTTTTCTACATTTTCTTGCGTTTGGGGTCATTATATTTTTCTGTACTTCTGGTCACTGTAAGTGCATTCCCTTTGTTCATCCCTCCTCTTTGATACCGACTACTCTATCTTCAGGCATCTTTAATTCACTTTCGACTTCTGCATGCATCATGACACTGTAATTTCCACTTCATCGTGTAGCCTCACCCACCTGTCTTCCCGACTAGTTCTAATCGCCAGACCAAACATCACCATTGTACATTTATACACAACCATTTGTGAGGGACACCGTAGTGGACAAGGAATTCGAGGAGAAGAGTGAACATTCATTATGATATGAAGAGTTGCAATTCCACTAGGTACAAGGGCGGTGACGGTATGTTTGTAAAGTTTTTCAAAGCGATGGAACGCTGATCAGAAGTAGTTATATCCTTTAAGATATACACCTCAATGAAGACACCATACCTTATATGGCAATATATCTTCCTGTCAGAAGATGGTCATAGGGAAGGCGCCCTGATGAGAAACAATTATGTCTCGCGGTTGGGACAGCCAAATACAGTCCAGAGCATGCTAGGGAACAAATTTCAGCCATGTGAGACTGCTCTCTGTTGTATCGTCACATGTTCTCCTTGTCTGTCTTTCCAGTAAATCATTTTTAATGCCAAACTATTCTGCCAATTTTCATAATTTATAGCTCATTCCGTTCAGAATTCCATGTTTTATTACAGGAATTTTTTTCGGTACATCATTTCACAAAAAAAGGGTGATGCCATTGTGCCTCATCCTATAGAATGTAACAGTGCTACTTATTACCTCCTTCGGTGACCACCTCCAGCTGACTTTGTTGTACTACACCAGTTCATGTCTCCATTATTGTTACTGTTCCAGTATATCTGTTAGTTTATTCACTATTTGAACAAAATACAAACAATTTACCTTCGCTACTCCGCGATGTAGAGGGCAGGTAGACTGAACTACTACTACCAGGATTATCAACCGAACTTGTACTAAAAAGTTACTAATTAGTATTTAATCAATAAACCAGCCATAAGATTTAACGACTTGCATATTCGTTGAGCTGGGTAGTAAGAGTATTGAGGTCGTTGCGAACCTCAGTAATTTGTTGGCTAATGACATCGGCAAATAGCTGTCTGAAATGCATGGAAAAGAGATTCAAGTTGTTTGTCGTTCATTGTATCGTTGATCTCGGGAGGGACTGAGTGTTGAAGGAAGAATGCTGAGAATGAGATAGAATATATGCCCTCTGAGTTGTGGGTTGTGACAGTATTGGTTTATTCTAAAGAAGAACGTCTTCATGGACTTCTGTGACCTTGATACCGGCACCCCTAGCTGCCGATGCGATTGGACAAGTGACAAAGAACATAATATCTTCTCGTATGCCCCCCAGACAGAAATATAACCGTAGTCTAAGTTTATTCTGACGGGGAGTAACGGAAGCAAAAGTACGCAACAATCAAAAACATATGTATGATTAGATGTTGAAGACTGCTGAGTCTTTGGATCGGGGTTTGTGCAAGGGACTGAGACCTTAGGTTCGTTTTAGGAGCCACGTCTCCATATCCTTCAGTGCTCTCTGGCGCTGTTCATCGTCCTTCTCGTCAACCCCAACCTTCAACATGACATGCTCGTAACCTTCGTAAATTTCAAGCTCTTTGTCCTGGCTCCCCCCAGCCTCGTAAAACTTAACAGAGAGAAGATGCGAAGTAACACGGTCATGATTCCCGTGGATGATGCGAAACGGAGTGGTGAAAGATGCAGCCACCTCCGGGGTAAGATAGGTCATGAGGGAGAGTAACGTGAACCCAGTTGCGATGCGAACTCTGCCATGGTAGCCACGGGGATCCGCTGTGATGTACAATATCTCTTGAGTTGGACTTTTATGAGTAAGGTCAGACACCAACCTGAAAACTCTTCTTCCACCCGAGGATCGTCACTGACGTTGCCTTTGACAGCCTGGAGAAAGGGTAGCCGACCGAGGATAGAGCGTAGCACGAGGCCTGCCTTGTGCACAAAAGGAGATGGCATCGTCTCCGGGGCGACTAAAACATCATTCAGCTAAAATATTCTGAAAACCCTGAAAGGTGCTTACGCCCGATCATTGGAGCAATGCCATATATACCCGCAACACGCCTGCTATTGGGATGTCGCCTATCTTGTAGTGTTAATTATTCACCGCATGCCTGTATGCAGGATGTAAGGCTTACGCGCAGTAATTCAGTCTACTTCAATGTTAACAGAGAGTAGCAAGTATTCAACATTGACCTACGCGATACCACCGCCCATACTGGTCCCCACTAAGAACACTTTACGTTTAATATGAAGAGGTGATAAGCCCTCGACGTCGACTAGGACAGCATGAATGCTAGTCATCAATTCGTCTTCGCTTGTTACATAAACGTGTAGTCCAGTGGACCGCCCGTGCTAGAATATCCTCAGCATGGCATATTCACATAATTCAGGATCCAACTGACTGTGGGGAGGTCCGGAGCAATGATTCTAAAACCCATTTCGAGAAGATCAGAAACATGAGATGCCCACTTCCCTGGGTAGCATTAGAGGGTTGTCATGAAAAGATCAAAGTAATCAGACCGACCCCCATAGTCATTTATGCCTAATTGTCGACAGATTTATCCCTTACCTAAACACATGAGGAGTAGGAACGACCTATATCTAGAACGTACCATGGAGCATCACAATGTCGCAGTTGTTTCCAAGTCCTTTCTCCCACTGCTTATAATAAATCCACTTCTTGCCTTTGGCAGAATCAAGTTCCTCCTGCGTCAACTTGACATACTCTCCTATGAAGCTATTCAAAAATACGCGGCGTGATGTCACTTTGATGTTCTTGTCTGCCTCTAGTGAAGTCTCGTATGGGGAAGTCTCCAGCAGGTAACGTCCATAAGTAGGATCCTTGGGGGTATATAAGCCAAAATTCTCTAACGGAGGACGTACAAGTATGTCAAGACAAGTACTTATGAGAGTAGTCACCATGATCAAACTCAGACCGGCGCCTAGAAACTTTGTTCGTCGACGTGTCCTACGGTGAACTTTGCCTGAGTCAGCCCTGTAACGACACATTACCTTCTTGGAATGGCGTACGCGAAAAGGGACGATGACAGCGGCTTGAGTTCCTACTATAACAACAAGTCTACCATCACCCAAGAAGCTCGTGTCTTCAACGAATCACCTATCAGTCCGCGCAAATGCAGAGCTCTTCTTACACGCATTGTGTACCTCCTTTATATTGGAGAGTCTTTTGGGACACATGAGGCCACGACCCTTTTCTTCGGAACCACCAAGTTGTTCCAGCACAAGGACGTGAGTACCGTGTTAGTTGACTATCCCGAATTTTGACCATGCTCTCGCCGCAGAGTGCGTTGCGACAAATGGTATATCTCGCAATAAAGGAACTCTCTAGTTACGCCGAAGATGTAATCATCGTGACGAGCAGCATTATGAAGGACATGCAGCCCAACCTCGAAGTCATCTATCGTCCAAACGCCATTCGCGCACTTTGTCGCATAACGGATGTGGGTATCCATACAATGCTTCTCTTCTGTCTCTCATACACGAACAGCCATCCATGGTCCAAACAGTGGAACGATTTTTCAAAGCAGCAATTGTGGACCGTAATCCTTCGATATCGTCCGCAGCACTGGTTTCTTCCTATCACCTGTTCCCAGTATCCAAAGAAGTCATCAGACGTTGGGTTAATGAAGCACAGGAAGCTGTGAATGCCAAATCTTCTTCATCGTTTTTCAACGTGTCCAACAGCGCCTCGTCCTACCTCAGTTTTGGGGGCTCCCAGCCTTCTACACCGAGCTATCAAGCGATTCCTTCGACCAGCTATATTACACAGTATCATGCACTGGGACTTCTTTATATAATACGCCAGCAGGATCGCATGGCAGTCACAAAAATGATCCAGCAGTTGGGTGGAGGTAAATCTGGAGCCGGAACGACACTAAAGAATGCCATGGCATTATGCATGCTCATCCGGTATGCGGGTAAAATCATGGAGGAAGACCCCAAGTGTGTATTACTTCAAATCTATCTGAAGCAACCTGACATCCCGGCAGCATGCAGAAGCAGATGTTTGACCTCTTGGAAGGTTGGCTACGACACAAATCAGACATGGTAAATTTCGAAGCGGCACGCGCCATATGTGAAATGCGGAATGTTACTGCACAACAACTGACTCGTTCCATCGCTGGTTAGTCGATTTTTGCTGATCTTATGATAAAATTCATTTAGACATTTGCTGTAGTTCTCCAACTCTTTCTTTCATCTCCCAAACCGACATTGAAATTTGCTGCTATCCGGACGTTAAATGCCCTCTCTCTCTCTCATCCCGCAAGCGTGGCTACCTGCAATCTTGACATGGAGAATCTCATTTCGGACTCAAATCGCAGTATTGCAACGTATGCGATTACGACCCTGCTGAAGACTGGAAATGAAGCATCGGTCGATCGGTTAATGAAGCAAATTTCTGGCTTCATGTCTGAAATAAGCGATGAATTCAAAGTCATCGTTGTCGATGCTATTCGGTCGCTCTGCCTCAAGTTTCCGGCGAAACAAGCCCTTATGCTTAATTTCTTGTCTGGCGTGCTACGCGATGAAGGTGGCTACGACTTCAAGCGTGCTGTTGTCGAGGCCATTTTCGATATGATCAAGTTTATCCAAGACTCCAAAGAAGCTGCTTTATCGCATCTATGCGAGTTTATCGAAGACTGCGAGTTCACAAAACTCAGTGTTCGCATCCTGTATTTGCTTGGTATCGAAGGGCCGAAGGCCCCTCAGCCCACCAAATTTATTCGTTATATCTACAATCGCGTTGTCCTGGAAAATGCGGTCGTCAGAGCTGCCGCGGTCTCTAGTTTAGCCAAGTTTGGTGTAAATGTTGCGGACCTTACTGTTAAACGAAGTATCAGTGTGCTTCTTTCCCGGTATGTGTTGTTTTTACAGTCGTTACTTCTTCCTGACACAACCACACTTCAGTTGTCTGGATGATGTAGATGACGAAGTTCGAGATCGGGCTGCCATGTACCTCCGTGTAATTAACGATGCTTTCTTGGCCGAGACTTATGTGAAGGAAGGTAATATAACGAGACTGCATGCTAATGGTTAAAGCTGACCTATTTGATTATCGTCAGATTCGGTTTTCTCTCTTTCTGCTCTAGAATCGAAACTTGTTTCTTATGTCAATGACGTAGACGCGGGTACAAAACCCTTTGACGTGTCCTCTATACCCAAAATCAGCCGCGCCCAGGCAGCCACTGAGATTGCTCGTGAGTGTCTATACAACAGACTGTTGATATTTACCAAAGGATTGCCCAGGTCCAAGTAGCTTGGACACCATTAGCTCCCCAGCTTCCGGAAAGCCTGATGCTGCTGCTGCTGCACCTCCCCCTACGGCTGCCGAAACTCAATCAGCCTATGCTGCCCAACTTGCAGCTGTACCTGAACTGGCTTCGTACGGATCGGTGCTCAACAGCAGCGCTAAACCAATACCATTGACCGAAAGCGAGACTGAATACCTCGTCACATGTGTCAAGCACTTGTTTAAAGAACACGTCGTATTTCAGGTAAGACTGGTTCATGTCGTCAAGGGAGGCTGCCTTAACTCTGGACATATAGTTTAATGTGTCGAACACGTTACCCGACACTGTTTTAGAGCAGGTTTCTGTGATCATGCAACCTGCCCTCGATTCGGGGTTAACAGAAGATTTCATCATTCCCATTCCCCGTCTGACCGTTGCCGAATCGCCAAGTATCGTCTATGTTTCATTCACTCGGGATAACCCGAACGAGTACACACTCGCTTCTTTCCAATGCACACTGAAGTTCACGAGCAAGGAGTTAGACCCTACAAGTGGAGAACCGGAAGAAGAAGGATACGATGACGAATATCAACTAGAGGAAGTGGAGCTCGGGGCAAGCGGAGACTACATTATCCCGAGTTATGCTAACTTCTCTGCCGAGTGGGATCGTTTACGGACCGCATCAACCGCAACAGAGACATTTGCACTCTCGGCGATGGACAGCATCAAAGGTAAGCGGATGTATCGGTCTATACCCGGAACTTTGCTTGACAACGGTGTGTCCAGCTGCGGTGGCTTCCATCGTGGAGATTTTGAACATGGAGCCACTGGGAGGCACAGAGCACCCCTCATCAACCTCGGTTCACACATTGCAATTATCCGGTCTGGTTGCTGGCGGGGGAGGGAAGGTGCTGGTGAGAAGCCGGATGACTTATTCTTCCGGACAGGGTGTCACCCTGGAGCTTGGAGTGCGTGCGGAGAAGCCAGAAGTGATCAAGCTAGTAATTGCAGCGATTGGTAGCTGAGTTGATGGTAATCAAAAGTTGTACATGGACCGAATAGTGGAGGAATCTCTTATCTACTGTTCTGGTTTGATTAGGAGAGATTACCGGCTTCATTAACCCCGTGTTACTTAACTCGGTCGCGGTCAAAGCGAAAAGCCAGTCGCTCCACTTAAATGGGCTGTTGCTCGCCTGTTCGACGTGGCAACTGGTCGTCCTTTGCGCATCCTCATCATGTCCATGATTTCTGCCCCATCGTTGCCTACAGCCAAAGTTATCAAGGTCGACACACGTGGGGCTGTGATCTTGCACGAAGAGTCCCCTGAGGTCAGCCAAAAAATTCTTATTATAATTCTCAGAGCCACTCCTTATATTTACAAAACAGACGAGAGATAGCAGAGGTATATATTTGCCAAACTACATCGAGCCCGTCTCCCATATAGCAGTCGACGTAAGGTTCAACCCGTCTTGTAGACTAAGAGTGTGTGCACTGAGCGACGTAAAACAGATCGGCGGATCACTTGCCAAAGTGGTCTATTTCACTCGGTCGCCAGAACCTGTACCCCCGTCCCGTTCTTCTTTGAATGGCAACGTTCACCACAGCCCCAGTAGTTCCCCAGCGACTTCCAATGCGAGCTCCGAGGACGTGTCCTTGCATCTCCGTCGCAGCGGTGCCCTCACCCCCCTCGTCCTAGAATCCAATTCAACGCCTCTGGAAACAGACTTGTTTTCCAAGCTTGCCAAAATGACCAAGCTGAAGCACTTTCCGGGAGGATCGCTCAATTTCGAGCGGTTCGAAACTTCCAAGGTCGAAGAGTGTGTCGCTTTCATCCGTTCGCTCATCTCTCGCTCTGCAACGGTGAACGGCGTGACAGAGGACGAGATGAAGAGAAGTGTAAAGATCATGGCAACGGGTGGAGGTGCACATCGTTTTCATGAGCTTTTCAGTGAGGAACTGGGCGTCGAGGTGCGACGGGAGGATGAAATGGAGTGTCTCATCGAAGGCCTGGGGTTCATTACCCACATTCCAGAAGAAGTCTATTTCTTCTCGGACGAGCTGATTTACTCTGTCTCTCATCCCGATAAACATCATCCCTCGGTACCACATGCGAATGGTTCATCGGGGCCTTCACGGGACGCATTTGAACGACCGTCTCCAAACCCACCAAAGTACAGTGTGTCTTTTGCTGCAGACCCGAATCCACAATTTCCTTGCCTTCTTGTTAACATTGGGTCTGGTGTATCCATCATCAAGGTGGACGAAGACGGCAATTATGAACGTGTCAGTGGGACAAGCCTTGGTGGCGGTACCCTCTGGGGATTATTGAGCCTCTTGACTCCTGCTACCAGTTTCGATGGTCCGTGTCCTTGGTACGAGTTGTGGAAATGCTGCTAATTTGTCTTTTTAGAAATGTTGGCTCTTTCAGAACAAGGCGACAATGCCACCGTGGACATGCTTGTCGGAGACATCTACGGGCAGGACTACTCCCGCCTTGGGCTCAAATCAACCATGATTGCATCATCGTTCGGCAAAGTATTCAAAAAGGGTGAGGGGTCCCATAAGGGCAAGTTCTCCGCGGAAGACATCAGCCGCAGCTTGCTATATGCAATCAGTAACAACATTGGTCAAATCGCGTGAGTTTTTCTATTCTTTTTCTGGTTTCTTTGAAAACTGTGTGCCTCATACTCTAAGTGAAGGTACATGAACGCTGAGAAATACGGTCTGGACCGGATTTACTTTGGAGGTTGTTTCATCCGTGGTTAGCACCTCTTTTCGTGTTCTTAGTCGTGGTTTATCATACGTATCAGGCTACGCAGCGACTGTGAGCACGTTGTCGTACGCAATACGATTTTGGAGCAAAGGCACGAAGCGTGCTTTATTCCTCCGACATGAAGGATTTCTGTGCGTACACTCCCCCTTTCTCCATCTAATAGGTATTTACGATGAGCTTATAGCGGCTCAATTGGGGCATGGATCAAGAATATTGAGGGGCAGGAAGTCAACCAACGAATAAATGGGCGTTAGGACGCCAGACTCATTAGACCGTATTTAAAAGGAGAACCCATATTGCAAGAGTACTGTATCCTAATTTTTTTTATTAGATCTTATTTATTGGCCCTTTGACTTGGATACGATACTCATCGGACACAGTCATGGCCACCATGCACTGGTGATGATTTTGTGACATGATATCTTTTCTGAAGTGCGGAAAACTAGAAAGTATACACACAACGAGTGGTTGTGCGCATTTATGGTGAATTTTCATAGGTTTTCCTCACAATTGTAGGCTTTCTTCTCCTCGAATGAATGCACATGCATTTTAACAGAATCTTCGGGAGATGTCATCAACATTCCGTGGAGGCACGTTGGTGCATAGTTGCACCAGATGACTTAAAATGGTGTCCTGCTTATGATCAATTCCATAGCGATCCATCGGGTCGTTGGTTACTACCACATTTCCAGCATGCTATTTATGCAGGGTCGTCTTGACTAGGGGGGAAACGTCATGTGGGGGTTCAATCGGTGGCAAAATCCGAATCTCAGATGGTCAGGAACAACTGCGAGGGGAGCACCTGAGGACGACAAGGACTGAACACCCATCTCTATCAGGAAATGTCAGGGCACATCGTATGTGAAGACACGATCCAGGCTTGTATTATACCATAGGTAAGGCACAGAAAATATGACCAGAGCCAAATATGTGCGCAGAAAGGGTCTTATCCAGTCTTGACCGATACAGTCATCTGGGTTACCAACGCCTGTGTGGCCAGGTGGGAAAATATAGTGTCCCTCTCATCACACAGACCGACTGGACTGCTCGAGAAGCTGGGAGACACGATGAAAGTGCAGCACCTGATTTTCAAGTCACGAGAAGGGTAGTAACATGTTCATAGACTAACCTGTTCCTAGTGTACCTTTTCAGGGCAGTATGACATTAAAACCATCCAATTCTTAGAGTCACTCACAGGCATCTAGTCAGACCTCTGGGATACCGTCAGAAATGCACTTGATTTACAGGTGGCGCGAGAGTGCACCGTCACAATTCATACGAAGCATAGTCACAATAAAACAGAACAAGTGTTCACCATCAATGTGCCATGTCCACAATACTCCCCTATCGTGGAGTGAAGTGCAAGACCCGGCTGACCAGGAGATAACAGTAACAGACTGAGAAGACCTATTGTTGTACCAATTAATGAAGCCTTCAGGAGATCGACATAGTTTGAAGGAGACGCGGTATCCTCGAGGACGTTTACCATAGTCGATCGGGATTTCGTTTCGAATCCATCTCAGAGGCATTGACCGAAAATGAAATTGGGGGTCTAGAATCAGAACAGTCACAACTCACACCCCATCACAGTTCGTGGCCTATTAGAGTATGCTGCTCTTCTGCAAGATCTCAACTACAGTTTTGCCTTACGGGTGTTGATGATCATGAGACCGTCCCAATAAGCGGGTGTGAATCACGATACGGAAAGTCTTAGGGAGGTGGATATATGTGATGGGTATTTCTGGATATTTCTAAGTGCGAGCCTCGATCCACTTGCGAGGTATACCAGCATCAGAGCATTTCCAAGCAGAAGAAGTTGTGATAGTCCAGGGGGTCATTTAAAGGTCAGAATTTTTGCAGCTGGTGGGTCAACAAGAGAAAAATTTCCAGAGGAGCATTTGAACTGGTTGCGGAAAAGAGTTTGCAAACTCTTGAGATTGAAAGAAGTTTCAATCAAATGAGAGAAAGGAGGAAGGATGAATGGTGACTCGATCCACGGCCAAGTTTGAATAAGCTTGAGTTTTCACTGTGGTAAAAAATTCAAAACCCGCTGAGCTGGCGCGCAAGCCCAACACCAATCGGTCCAGTTTAAAATTGTCAAAATGCAACGCGGGCTTCCTATGGTCAGTTCGCGAAGGAATACCAGATACTGACAGATAATTGACACTCTTACAGCAGCCAACTGTTGTCCTCCTTCGGGAGGGGACCGACACTTCCCAAGGCAAGCCTCAGTTACTGTCTAACATATCAGCATGTCTCGCCATAGCGGACACGCTTTCGAGCACCCTGGGTCCTCGTGGAATGGACAAACTCATCGTTTCAGATCGTGGCGATGCTCAGATCACCAACGACGGCGCCACCATTCTTAAGTTGCTCGACATTGTTCATCCTGCAGCCAAAACCCTCGTTGATATTGCCCGCGCGCAGGATGCTGAAGTTGGAGATGGGACTACCAGTGTTGTTCTACTAGCTGCACAAATATTGAAGGAGGTCCGAGGGTATGTAGAGGAGGGTGTTAGCCCGCATATCATAATTAAAGGCTTGAAGAAAGCATCACAATTGGTTGGCTCCATCTCACAACCAGGGTTAAAATGGTCCTGATTATATCGTAACATTTAGGCAATCCAACGTATAAAAGAGCTCCAAGTTTCTATCGATAAAACGGATCCTGAGTAAGTTCATGCTCATTATGCTCCCTATGGCTTTTTAATATCTTCTTTCAGGCGTTTCCGCTCACTGCTGCTGAAATGCGCTTCCACATCAATGTCCTCGAAGCTTATCCAGAGCCAAAAACCCTTTTTTTCTGAAATGGTTGTAGATGCCGTGCAGTCCTTGGACCCAGAAGACCTTGATGAGAGTTTGATTGGCATCAAAAAGATTCCAGGAGGAGGGATGCAAGATTCACTTCTGATTCGTGGTGTTTCATTCAAAAAGACGTTTACTTACGCGGGAGCCGAGCAACAGCCAAAGCTTTTCAGAAACCCTTTGATTCTTAGCTTAAACGTCGAGTTGGAGCTCAAGGCAGAAAAAGATAACGCAGAAGTTCGTATTGAACAGGTTTCTGAATATCAGGCGATCGTCGATGCCGAGTGGGAGATCATATATAGAAAATTGGAGGCTATCGAGAAGACAGGTGCCAAAGTAGTCCTGAGCAAGCTACCAATTGGTGACTTGGCCACGCAATGGTTTGCCGATCGTGATATTTTCTGCGCCGGTCGTGTGCCTTCCGATGATTTAAGAAGAGTCACACAAGCAGTGGGTGGTTCCGTCCAAAGTACGTGCTCGGATATCGGAAGAGAGCATCTCGGAACATGTGGGTTATTCGAGGAGAGGCAGGTCGGGGGAGAGAGATTTAACATATTTGAGCAATGTCCCAAGGCCAAAACTTGCACTCTGTTATTGCGAGGTGGGGCGGAACAATTCATTGAAGAGGTGGAACGCAGCCTGCACGACGCTATTATGGTGGTCAAGCGTGCTCTACGGAGCGGTGAAGTTGTAGCCGGGGGAGGGGCCGTCGAGGCAAGTTGTCTCTTCATTATTCATGTATTCACCTCTTACCTGGAAGGGCAGATGGAACTTTCGGCATATATTCGCAAGCATGCGCTATCCATTCCAGGAAAGCAACAACTCATACTGACGTCCTTTGCTCGCGCGTTGGAGATCATTCCTCGTCAGATATCGGATAATGCTGGTCTCGACTCGACTGATGTGCTGAACAAACTTCGTATGCGTCATGCTAATGGAGAGAAATGGATGGGCGTCGATGTGGATGGCGTTGAAGGTGTTCGAGACAATATGGAGGCATTTGTGTGGGAGCCGAGCTTGATTAAAACCAACGCCATTGGGAGTGCTGTCGAAGCAGCATGCCTAATTTTGAGTGTGGATGAGACAGTGAGGAATCCTCAAAGCGAACAAGTGAGTTGGCATTTCCTGGTAATTTCGTGTATGTGTTAACGAGTTTGGAAATACAGCCCAACCCAGGACCACGTGCACCACCAGGTGCTGCTCAACGGGCGTTAAGAGGTCGCGGTCGAGGTATTCCACGGCGATAAAAAATACACTTGTAGCAGCGTAGTTCATTAGATAATAACAAACGCGATTTAATCTGTGCTATATTTGTGGGCCTCTGTTGACGCGTCGAACTTTTGCCACCCGCGATTCAGGTTCTCGTTCGACGACTCCGTATTTTTTTTTTTGGAAATGACTGAAGTGTCCAAGTCTAAGCCATTATTCTTTGCATCTGACTCTGACTCTGATGATGCAGTCATGGACATTGTACCTCTAGAGGGGACCAGCAACGTGGTATCCGAAACTTCAAAGAAACGGCTGTTTTTCGAGAGTAGCGATGACGAGAAAGACTCACGAATCGCGGATATCGACGATATTGATAACAGACGTATTCAAGGTGCACTGTCATCCGAGGTTGCGTCGTCTTCTCCTCCTCCTTTCGCGTCCAAATCTGCATCTTCCGTACGCTCTGGCTTACCTGCACAGCCCAAAAGAAGAAAAGTGACTCCACTCGGGATGAAGAAACGAAAGGGGACGCAACCAGAAACCACAGCTTTAGATCCTGGGGTACAATCGGCGAATTCTAAGCCAGCATACATTGGTTCATTCTTAGTGCCTAATGCGTGGAGTACCTGCAAGGGCCGTGGTTGGGTCAGTGTAGGAGAGGAGATATCTATTCGAAGAAACGAAGGCGAAGCAGCGTCTGCGTCCTCTATCAAGTCCAGCTCAACCAAACCAAGGATTGACAAGAAAGTATCAGGAAAGCAGCTTAAGTTGACCTCGATGATGAAAGTCAAAGACAAGGGGGCAGCACCCAAACCCGCAAAAAAGCAGAAACCAGATAACGTGGTCAGGTTCACTAACTCTCGTGGATTCGGTGAGTGGTTCCGTCTCACTTGTTTATATATTTACAAGGAAAACCAGAGATCGGGAGGCTTCCACAGAATGTGGCGTTGTGGGTTTCCAAACTTCTTGACCAAGGCTAGAGCATGTTGCACATTCTCCACCTCTTCAAATATCTAAACTATGATGTCATAGGCATCATTACTTTTCAGGGCAGCACCATGGTTGACTGTCCGGAAAATCTTCAAACTGGTGTTGAGATGCTTCTTCAACTCCGTGTTTATTTACTTGCCGAGGCCTTCAAGCAGCACCAACTTTCAGCGTCATCGGATGACCCTCGTTCGATTTTTAACGAGGGTCAGGAAACACTTGTTGAGCAGAGCCTTCGGGAGCGCAAGGCTTCGTTGCAGCAGCTCTTCAAGGCAATTGACTTGACTGCCAGACGCCCCAATGCATTTCTCCGTGATTATAATTATAATACTGATATATCGGAAACCGTTACAAAGAGTGACCGAGCTACACATGTCGACGGGAAGAAGACCAAGGTACTTAATGCTGAAGGAGATGAAGATCCAGAAGAGGATGAAGCGGAAATACTTTCCGAAGGCCAGTTGGACATGATATATAAAAAGTTTGAAGCTGTCCTCATACTGTGCCCCAACTGATTACCTATCGTGAACAGAGCCCAAAAAAATGATCGGACAATGCCTGAAATGGATCCAGCGGACAGTTTCACACTAACATTGAGGCCATACCAAAGACAGGCTCTGTTGTAGGTTTAACTGTTCTTAGGTCTGCTTGACGTTCCGGATGAACCTCACAAAACTCAAGGTGGATGCATTCATTAGAATCGGGGACCGCTGCCGCCCGAGACGCTGATTCTATGCACCCACTATGGGAGGAGTGCGTACATCTATTTTAATCGTACTTTGTATGGTAGGATCAATAACCACTACAGATATGCGTTCCCATATGAGCAGTTGGCAGATGGTATTATCGATATAACAGAAGAGCAGAAGCCTTTCTACTTCAACCCATACTCCGGCGAACTGAGTTTAGTTTTTCCTCGGGCTGAGAAAAAATGTCGTGGCGGGATATTAGCGTGCGTAGCTCTAGATCTTCAGTTGAGAACTATTGCTAATGTATTGTTTTAGTGATGGTCTGTTCTTTTCGTTTTATGCTCCAGTGGCCTAGACACACCTGACTCTTGTGATCACTGTTTTATATTCTAGAAAGTAAGTTTTACAAACTAAAAGCTTCTGTATTTATCATTCGTTACAGTGGGCATGGGAAAGACAATTATGATATCCAGTCTCCTCCATACCAGCCGTGATCCACAGCCGGAGAATATTGCTGTCCAACCCGATGAGGAAGGGCCTCCGGCACCGCCGAAGCCACGACAATTGAGGCTGAACGCGGCTTTCCAACCGATATCTAACACCATTGGTGGTACCTCTACATCGGCAACACCTTCCACTACTCTCATTATCGCTCCAACGTCACTTATGGGACAATGGGCGAAGGAACTCGAGCGCTCCAGTAAAAAAGGAAGCTTGACTGTGCTAGTTTGGCACGGCAACAATCGGAATGACCTCGATGATATCTTGGATGGTAATAGTAATACTGATGTCGTTATCACGAGCTACGGAGTGGTTGGCTCGGAATGGGCAAAACACGAAAACTCGAGTCGACATGGTTCGCCATTATTTCAAGGCAATTCTCATAGAACATCATAATATTCATCCCTTGACGCTGATCTCTATATATAGTTGAATGGCTTCGAGTGGTTCTGGACGAGGCACATAACTGCAAATCTAGGCTTAGCAGATCAGCAAAGGCATGCTGCGCACTCAAGGCCCGAAATCGGTGGGCATTGACTGGTAAATTTTCCGATTTCAGGCTTCGTTTTGAGTCCGGACCTCACTCTGATGTTGTAAGGGACACCCATTGTGAACAAATTGGAAGATCTTTATTCATTACTGTAGGTCGCAATACTATGTAAGTGTGAGAGATGATTACCAAGTCATCGAGCAGTAAGTTCCTTGATTATACACCATGGTCTGATTATGCTTTCTTCCGGTCATTTATCACGGTGCGTGCCCTGTCTTCGTCACTACAGTTAGACTGAGATATTTATCGATATTTCACAGCTTCCGTTCTTGAGTCGGGACCCGAAGGCGGTCGAGATTGTGCAGGTGATCTTGGAGAGTGTCTTACTACGGCGCGAAAAGACGATGCGAGATCGCGACGGCAATAGAATTGTTGAGCTTCCGGCGAAAGAAGTGCGCTTCAAATGTTGAATGTCCTTGTCAGCTAACGTTTCTGCCAGGTCACTGTTGAGCACCTCGAGTTTTCTCCGATGGAGCGGAAGATCTATGATTCAATGTACATCGACGCCAAGAGAAACTTTGACAGACTAAATGCCAAAGGACTTGTTGGTAAAAATTACACTCACATTTTAGCAATGCTGATGAGGTGGGTATTTTGAGTGACTAACTCGGCATTACGTTGAATTCTCGGGGGGTTTTTTTTTCAGACTGCGGCGTGCGGTGTTGCATCCTAGTCTGGTCAAAGTCAAAGAAGTCCCAGAGGATGGGGAAAATGGCCGTGGCGATGTCAACGTTGACGCTCTGATCACACAATATACAGATGGTACAAATGGAAATGAAGCAGGACCTTCGTGCACATTCGCCGAAGGTGTTCTCAGTCGGCTACAGGAAGCTGACGGACAGGAATGTGCCGTTTGTTTCGATTTAATGGACTTACCGGTCATTGTGCCAACTTGTATGCATTCATGGTGGGTTAAAGGGTGCCATTATAATCCGCCGAGTCGATTATTCTTTCAACAGCTGTAAAAGCTGCGCCCTTGCGTTTTTACAAGCATGTGAA
The DNA here is from genome assembly GCA_003316585.1 of Gomphus bonarii. Lineage (NCBI taxonomy): Eukaryota > Fungi > Basidiomycota > Agaricomycetes > Gomphales > Gomphaceae > Gomphus > Gomphus bonarii. Next base: position 5,194 of record QFEC01011892.1, on the reverse strand, counting down.
GAGAAAGGAGAAGATGGACATTGTCCGATCTGCCGCAGTGGTCCTGTGAAAGTATGTCTCATTCCATCAAACGCTAGACTGTGTGGAGTGTAATGTGATCTTTTATGCAGGAATCGCAATTATTAGAAGTCGTTAGGCACAAACCTGCCAAGATGCTCGGTTCTTCTGATGCGGAAGAATTGGGTGGCGATCGAGATTCTTCTCCAGCAGTCATGCTGCGAAGAAATAATTTTAACTCGTCGACGAAGCTCACTGCACTTTCCGAAGATCTCCGTAAGCTGAACGTCAACTACTGCCGTCGCCGGAATCTCATTGGAGTTTAGGTCGGCTGCGAGATCAAGATCCTTGCTTCCGGGCTGTTGTATTTTCACAGTTCACAAGTTTTTTGGATCTAATTGAAGTGGTTCTGCGACGGGATCGATTCGCCTTCTACCGCTTCGATGGCGAGATGAATGTGAAGAAAAAGGCCGCGGCGGTTGAGGAGTTTACGCGTCCGTCACGAAGCGGGAAAGTGTTTATTGTGAGTCTGAAGGCAGGGGGAGTTGGGTTGAACGTGAGTATTCCATTTAGTGGTTGTATCACGGCATTGATGATGTTGTCAACAACAGCTAACCGTTGCTGACCACGTTTACATGGTCTGTTGTCTTTGAGAAATATTAACATATCACTTCTGACAATGGAGCAGATGGACTGTTGGTGGAACTCTGCCATTGAAAACCAAGGTTTGTACGCTGTTATGAATCTGTTTGGGCGTTGGGCAAAGACATTTTGGTAGCGATCGACCGCGTACATCGCATCGGCCAGGAGAGGACCGTATACGTGAAGCAGTTCATAGTGAGCGTTTTTAGACGCTCCCGTTGCCATTGCTTTATTGACAAAAACGGTAGATATCCAACACCATCGAGGAAAGGATCTTGCAGATTCAGAAGCGGAAGACGGCTATCATCAAGGGAGCTTTGGGGGGAAAGACTGGGGAGGATGCAGAAAGCTTGGAAAACTTGAGGATAATGTTTGGCGACGATCTGTGATGGCCATGTTTTTTTATTCAGTCGGTTATATTACTGGTTTATCGATCGGATACAGCGGCGGAGGGCGCCAAGCTGGTGGCACTAATTAGAATTCCCATTCGGTCATCCCTCTCCACAGCTAGCTAGGGTAGAGCGTGAAAGCCTCTTGCTCTCCGTCCCACGATCTTTCCCGTCAGTCCAGGACCCCAATCTTTACACCCAAGTTCGTTATGTGGTGCGTAATAACTCCCAATGGTGTATACCACACACACAGCTGTTGAAAGCGCGATCTTCATGGACGTTCAGGTGTGACAACTGCCTCCTCCTTTTACCTTTGGTGAGGGTTGTATGTCCCCCGAATGCCCTGGGACGTTTACCGAGGAACGTTTTTTTTTTATTAGCGTTCAGGTGCTATTGCATGGGGCGTCATCCTCTTTGTGCGTGCTTTGGTTTAGTACCTTTCTTCGCATCCATGGGCTTCCTGAGTTTGTGTATCTGTGACAGCTGTACAGCCTGGCAGGGGGGATATTCCTGATGGTATACGGCCAATTTTTCTTCTTCACGTACCCTGAATGGTACGTCACCGCCGCTCGAGCTCGTCTGCGTCCAAAGACAATACCATGTTCCTTTTCGCAAATCATATTTCTCCTCTCAACCAAATGTTTCTATTCTCAAAAACTGTTTTCTTTCTTTTTTTTTTTTTTCGTTTTTCACTCACGGCGAGTCTCACACAGGTACCTGTATGGAATTATCAGCCTAGGGGTTGCATTGACGGCGCTCATCAACATACTCGCGCTGTCTAACCGGTCGTACCTCTGGAATCAAGTCTGCAAGTTCTGGTGGCCCGTTCTACTGGTGATATGTGGTATCCGTGCGATTGTGATGGTGTTGGAGCTGAATCGCGGGTGCGATGATCGTGTAGTTTTACGCTCTTTATATTATGCTCACTTAATTTCTTCATGTTCTTCATGCCCCACATACTCTTCATGCCCTTCTCTTCGCACTCTTCATACTCCCCCCCCCACCACCACCACAACAGCCAGAGCAAAATCGACTGGGAAATCCAGAACGGAGGCCAACTGTGGCCGCCTTCCGCTCAAGCCCAGTACGGGACCATCGCAGCGCTCCCAGCCTCACTGTGCACGCCTGGGTTCCATGGTCTCTACACCGCGTTCATCGTTGGCTTACTAATGGATTTGGGCCTTCAGGTGCATTCTGCTCTCTCTCTCTGCTGGTTTTGCCCTGGGGCTAAAAAAAAAACACGGTGCTGCGCATCTTTTGTAGCTGTACATGCTCTTCCTCAACTGGCGGTACGCGAAGCTTCTGGAGCATTATTCCGGGCTTTCAGGACCCTCCGATGGAGGTCAGCGGGAACTTTTATTATTATCTAATAATGTCGCTCGAGCTATTCCCTCAGGCTACTATAAGTCTTAAATCAATATATGACCGGCATTCCATATCGCACGTTTTATCACCCATCTAATCTGTTTTCTCTTTTTTCATTTATTCCTTTTATTTTCTTCGCTCTTTCACACACCCCATTGACGACTTTTCATGACCACGACACACTCGCAGCATCTGCCTTACGACCCTATTCACGACACGGTTTCTTTTTCTTCTTTTTTTTTTTCTCGCGGCCTTAATTTGCACGATTGCGGGCATTTTTGGGGATCTGCGGATGGACTCGGTTGAGACGGATGACGATGGCGACAGCATGTATCGCGCTAGGCAATACAAGTATCCATTGTTTCTTCTCGCTTTTATCTGTAAATGCCATCAAGGGTTGATACTCTATCGTCATCATCAAGAAGTAATCAATGTGCGCAAAGGTATGAAGAGTCATGGTTATGGATACAATGCGATGTCCAGTTGAGATGGGGGGCCACCGTTACTAGAATTTTCTGATAGCTTAATCCCATCATCCGTTGGCAGCCCCCGCAAGCGAGCTGAAAACTCGTCAGTTCCCGAGTCTTAGCTTCATATTCAATTCTATGCGACCGAATATGGTGGTATACAGAGAGAGAGACACAGCTGTTTGATGATCAGCGTTCAGTCATCATGTGTGCCCCCCCCCTCCCCCGGTGCCAGCGCGGAAAATCGAGCCTTCTCATGCCTGTTATTAGCCCCGCTATTTATTCGCATGACGACCTGTACTCGGAACAAATAAATCCGGGGTTTTGGCTGTCTCTGTAGCACTGGATGCAATATCATCGACATTATTCTCCTGCTCCTGCTCCTGCTCCTCCTGCTCCTCGGTGTCATCGGCGTCATTGGCGTCTCCGGTCCCTTCGCTGTCGTCCAAGCACACGCTGTCGTCCCCGCTGTGCTCGGATGAGGATGGAGATGAGGACGAGGACGCCGAGTCCGAAGACGGCTGTCGGTGTCCGTTCTCGCGACGATTGTCGGGTCCGTGTCCGGAAGGATATGGACGTGGACGTGGACGTTGTTCAAAGACCCCGAG
>QFEC01011877.1:0-11468 GCA_003316585.1 Gomphus bonarii | reverse complement strand
TGTAGAAGATAATGGAAAAGTATGGAAAGTTCTGGAAGGTGGTGGAAAGTTATAGAAGAACATAAACAGGAAACAACAACTGACAGCGATCTCCAACTGAACCCTGACACATACCCTTGCATCTCCACAACCTGGCTCACTTCATCTACCACAACCTTACTCTCTGATCCTTCTGATAGAAAAATAGACAGCCTATGCTAGGGAATATAATAGATATTGTCTGCTACAGATAAGATTCAACTGCAGAGAGAATAACTAAAATATTTGCAAGGTACTTGGGACTTGAAGTGCACTGTTCAAATTGTTAGTTCATAGCTAAACAATGTTATTATCTACTACAATAGTTAGAAGTCAAAGGGGATAAAAATACATTTGATAATACTAACTAAGTGTTCATGTTTGTGAAGGTTGATAAACTGACTATAATTTCATATGTGTGGTGATGGAATTGTGACATCATAACAGTAAGCTAAATATACTATAACATAGAAATGATTCCCTGAGACTGGGCATCAGGTCGGTCCTGATCAGCTTAATAGGGTGTAATCCAAATCTTTCTCAGACAACTACGTTTGTAAGAGAAGAATTTTATGTCATATACAGCAGTTTCGGCATCCAGTTAGAATGCTCGAAAGACTTATATATACATACATATCCAGAGGGCTATATTCACTGTAGAATGGTTTGGTGCAGAAGATAAAAAACCTCACGCGAAACAATCGGGCTTGAGATTAAATATGAGGTGGATTCCGCGGTCAGCACGTAGTTTGGCCCAATGGACAGTGGCTGTATTTGCGCTGTGAGTGTCGTTTAATATCTCAATGATGAGATCACTTACGGGATGATGGTCTCTTGGGATCCGGGGTCGGTTGCGAGGCTGGGAAAGGGCGAAGCGCATGCTTGCTCGACATCTGCGAACGTCTTCGTAGCAGGGAAGCTGTATCACCGTCAGTCAATATCTGGTTACAATCACAGGGAAGTCGCTTACGTCGCGGGCTTTCCGGAGGCAGGAACAGGGTCGGGAACGACAGCTGAGCAATCGATCAACGTCTCTGGGTTGTTGCCGATCACTGCCATTTTAGCCATAACTCTCTTGAAGGCATTGGACATCTTTTCCTGCTCGTTGATGAAGCCCTGCCATGTGCAAGCGGTTCGGGGGTCACGAGCGAGGAGGAAATCGGACTGGAGACGTAATTCTCCGGGTGCGCCTGGTGCGCTCAATGGAAGGGGTGACAGCGCCTCACCTAGAATTTAATTCTTTGAGTTTGAGTAAAGAATTAGTCGAAGAATATATGAGCTAACCAGGGTTGAGAGTAGCGTTGGGGCCGGGGACACCTACGCCTTTTAGAAGAACTTCCAAGAATACTTGAGTGTCAAAGGTGAAAGGAGTAGAGTCGAAAGGAACGGTTTTAATGTTGGGGTCGATGTGGTCGGATCTGGCAATGGTATGGGACACCAGCAACTCTACGACTTCGGTAGGGGAGAAGTTGCCTCCATCTGCCATTCGGGCAAAAATCTTGTCGAGAGAATCTTGGGGTTCAGGGACTAAACCATCTGGGGCAGGGGCAGTGGCGTTCGGACGACCGAGCAAGAATTGTAATCGAGGAGCACCGGGGCAGTTGGTGATAGCGACTGCAGCGGCAAATTGGACGAGATCTCCGGCGGATATTTGGTTGTGATTGACAAGGAATGGATTGAGTGCAACAACAGCGTCAGAAATACCGAGGTTCGCGTGGAAATTGGGTTCCACGTCCGGGAAGATGATAGGAGAGCCGTCGGCGCCTCCACCGGCAGGAAGTCCCTGAGCTTGAAGGGTCGGAGAGAATGCGATGGCATCGTCTATGGTGCAGATGTTGGTGAATATTGTCCGGGAGATTCAAACCACAACAGAAAGCTCACGGAAGGCAAGACGAAGGGCTTCGTGGACGGTTTCACCACACTCGTTGAGGAACCTGGCATAATGTTAATAGAGAGGTGGCCACAATGTGACTAACATACAAGTTCGCCTGGAGGTCGTCACGAAGGGCAAACAGGGGGCAGCACGCCGCATGTTGGGCTCTGATACCGTTGGCGCAGAGAACGTCAGTGGTTGGTGCGCTCTGTGGGGCGGCGTAGGCGACCGCGACGAGGGAAACTAGAGCGAGGAGAGACTTGAAGGCCATTGTAGTTGTCTGTGGCTGAAACGGTAGCTAGTAGCACCTGAGGGCAACTCGAAGTTTGCTGAGGATTTGTGAGTATGGTTGAACAGCTTTTATATGTTCATGAGGAAACGATGGGAAAGGAGGCGAATTGAATAATATTAATTGGTGCAGCTAATCTTGTTGTTAAACGCTCAATCTGTCGCTCTCAGAGACCTCCTGGACGAATAGAGGGAATACAATTTATGTCGCATCTCAATCATGCCTGAAAAAGCTAGGAAGGAGGTTGGTGAGTAGCGAATCCAGAGAGAAATAATTGATGTCAGTTACTCTAGTAATGAACCTTCGACCCGTCAGGACCCTCTTGAAGCTCACATGATTTGTTGAGAAACAAAGCAAGATCGAGGAATTTTGGAGGGCCAAGTCGATTACATAATATACAGTTCTAAAGTGTGGTACAAAGGAAGTAGGAACGGGTAGAAATGATAGACAATATATAACCAGCATACGCAATGAATTGCATAGGTATGAATTTTATATGCAAGGCTGCAACGTATCTTACATTGGCATTTGTAAACCTGTAATAAATCCAGAAATTCTGGACAAATCCAAAGCCCAGGCACTGATTCCTGTGAAGCCTTGGCCCCCGGCCGGGCTCGGCTCGGCTCGCCCCAGGCTTGGCTTGGCTCGGCAGGGCTTTTACAACACTATCCAGAATCTACCCGCGGCATGAACTTGTCTCTTTTCGGCCTGGGGCACATTGAATTGACTGAAGGAAATCAGTGGTATAGAGCATAAAGAATATTCAGACTATCCTCTGTTCTTGTCTGTGCATTGATGTTACAACAATTCCCTGGCTCCTGAGCTGTAAATTTGACACCCTATGACGGCCAGTCTATTAATGACATATTGTTAGATCGATTTATACAACATCTCGATCATCTCGATTCGTCTTTAGTATTGCAAAGCTAGCATTCTGATTTGTCGTCTTCAAAAATCGGATCCAATAGAAGTCTAGCTGAATCGTGCAACCTGACAGTTAGGAATAGCTGTCCTTGTTCATCAGGCCTGTGCTGATCAGCTTAATAGGAAGTTGCAGAGTATAATCTAAATATTTCTCAGACAACTATGTTTGAAGAATTTTGATATACAGCAGTTTCGGGCATCCAGTTAGAATGCTCGAAACACCTGTATATACATATATATCCAGAGGGCTATATACATTGTAGAATGATTTGGTGCAGAAGATAATGATAAAAACCTAACGCGAATCAATCCTGCTCGAAATTAAATATGAACTGGATTCCGCGTTCAGCATGAAGTCTGGCCCAAGGGACAGTGCCTGTATTTACGCTGTGAGTGTAATTTTATATCTCAATGATGAAATCACTCACGGGATGATGGTCTCTGCTGCTCCAGGGTCGGTCGAGAGGCTGGGGAAGGGAGAAGCGCATGCTTGCTCCACATCCGCGAATGTCTTCGTAGCAGGGAAGCTGTATCACCGTCAGTCAATATCTGGTTATAATCACAGGGAAGTCGCATACGTTGCGGGCTTTCCGGAGGCGGGAACAGGGTCGGGGATGACATTCGAGCAATCAATCAACTCATCGCGGTTGTTGCCGATCACTGCCAATTTAGCCATAACTCTCTTGAACGAGTTAGACATAAGCTCTTGCTGGTTGATGAAGCTCTGCCATGTGCAAGCAGTACGGGGGTCACGAGCGATGAGGAAATCGGACTGGAGACGCAATTCTCCGGGTGCGCCGACTCCACCCAATGGAAGGGGTGACAGTGCTTCACCTAGAATTCAATTCTTTGAGTTTCAGTGAAGGAGTTGAAGAGTATGTGCACTAACCAACGTTGACAGTGACGCTGTCGTTACCGGGGAGACCTACGCCCTTGAGGAGAACTTCTAAGAATACTTGAGTGTCAAAAGTGAAAGGAGTAGAGTCGAAAGGAACGGTTTCGAAGTTGGGGACGATGTGGTCGGATCTGGCAATGGTGTGGGACGCAAGCAACTCGACGACTTCGGTAGGGGAGAAGTTTCCTCCATCTTCCATGCGGGCAAAGATCTTGTCGAGAGCATCCTGGGGTTCAGGGACTAAACCATCTGGGGCAGGGGCAGTGGCGTTCGGACGACCGAGCAAGAATTCCAACCGAGGAGCACCGGGGCAGTTGGTGATAGCGACTGCAGCGGCAAACTGGACGAGATCTGCGGCGGATATTTGGTGCGTGGAGAGGAATGGAAGGAGTGCATCAACACCGTCAGAAATACCGAGGTTCGCGTGGAAATTGGGTTCCACGTTCGGGAAGACGAGAGGAGAGCCGTCGGCGCCTCCACCGGAAGGAAGTCCCTGAGCCTTAAGGGTCGGAGAGAATGCGATAGCATCGTCTATGGTGCAGATATTGGCGAACATTGTCTCGGTGATTCAAAACATAGCAGAAAACTCACGGAAGGAAAGACGGAGGGCTTCGTGGACGGTTTCACCGCACTCGTTGAGGAACCTTGCATAATGTTAATTGAGAGGTGGCTGCAATGTGACTAACATACAAGTTCGCCTGGAGGTCGTCACGGAGGGAAAACAAAGGACAGCATGCAAGATGTTGCGCTCTGTTACCGTCGGCGCAGACAACGTCGGTGGTTGGTGCGCTCTGTGGGGCGGCGTAGGCGACCGCGACGAAGGAAACTAGAGCAAGGAGAGACTTGAAGGCCATTGCGGTTGTCTGTGGTTGAAAAGGTAGGTAGTATCACCTTAGGGCAACTCGAAGTTTGCTGAGGATCGATGAGTATGGTTGAATAGCTTTTATAAGTCCTTGAACAAACGATGGGATGGGAGGCGAATTGGACGACAATCCATTGGTGCCGCTCATCTTGTTGTTCAATACTCATTCCGTCGCTCTCAGAGACTTCTTGGACGAATAGAGGGAATACAATTTCTATCGCATGTCAACCGTGCCTGAAAGAGTCGGGATGGAGGCTGAGGAGTAGCGAATCTAGTGAGAAATAATTGGTGTAAGTTACTTTCGTAATGAACCCTCGACCCGTCAGGACCCGTCAAAGCTCGGGAACTCTTGAAGATGAGTCCAATCGCAGTGGAGGGAAAGGAACTGCTGTTACTTGACATGCACCAGGAGGAATTGTAGCATGGCTATGCGAGGGTTCCTCGGTCTCAGAGATCAGTCCTTAACTACGGTGTGGGACCAGTTTGATGAAAGTTCGACATACCAAAGATTTATTGAGCCTCCTTGTTTGTTTTTTTTTAGATCAAAAACAAAAGAAAAATGTGATGGTGGTTGTATAATTATTCGAGTAGAGGAGGAATCCTATGAAGCGGTTTGAACAAATGAGAAGTAGAGGACTTGAGCCTTCTCCGCACAGCTGGAACTGGTTAGGGGACGAAACACTGAATTTGGAGACTTCAAGCTCATGACATGTACCAGTTCTGTGGATACGCGAGGAACGGCACAACCTAATATATGATGTTTTTGCACACGAAGGACTCCGATGCTGAGAACAACCCGTTCCACGGATCTGGATAGTCAGCCATCCGATCGTTACCATTGGCGTGTAACCGTGTGGGATGAACCTCCGGTACCACGCGTCTGGTGCATCACTGGCGCACAGCGGGGTTTGTATTGTTTTGATACGCTCAAAATAGGCTTTTTAGTGTGAGCACAATTTTTGAAGTTTTATAATATTGTTTATATTTGAAATTCGATTTGCTTTCAATTATGTCATTAGTTCAAGTTTGTTCAAAAATTTGAAAGTTTAAAATGTTGAAATATTAAATAGTTGTTACGAAGGTTTTTTCTTTAAGCGCTGGCAAGCTGAATTACCCGCTTATTGCCCACTCAAGGTTATTCAGGTAATTCAGATATTTATTTAGAGATACTCTATGAACAAAACACCTTGTCTATATAAAGGCACCCTAATAATTGATTGATTAAATGAACGTGACTAACCTACTTTGTTTTTTATGCGGCCAATTATGCGGCCAATATAATGTTTACAATCCTTTGAGTCGGAGATTGGACATTGTTCTTGGATCAGCATCAACCCCTGTAGATAGAGACCAATATTCAACATCGAGACTGCTAGCACAGGTCGTTCGCACATTCTAACTGGATGCTGAAACTGCTGTATATGGCACAAAATTCTTATTCTACATACCTACTTTTCTAAGAAAGATTTACATTATATTCTGCAACTTCTTATTATTTAAGCTGATCGGCACAGGCTTGATGAAGAAGAGCTATTCCTAGCTGTCAGGTCGCATGTTTCAGCCAGACTTCTATTGGATCCGCTTTTCGAAGACGACAAATCAGAATGCTAGCTTTGCAATGCTAGAGACGAGTCAAGATGTTGCTTAAATCGATCTGACAATATGTTGTTGATAGATTGGCGGTCATAGGATGTCAAATTTACAGCTCATGAGTCAGGGAATTATTGTTAGATCAATGCACAGACGGGAATAGGATGGTCTATATATTCTTTTTGGTCTATATCACTGATTTCCTTCAGCAATTTAATGAGCCCTAGGCCGAAAAGTAACAGGTTCATGCTGCGAGTACATTCTGGATTTATTGCAAGTTTGCAGTAAATGCCAATGTAAGATGCTTTGCAGCATTGCATAGAAAACTCATGCCTTTGCAATGACTATAACGCCGCTTTATATTGGCTATCATTCTACCAGTTCCTTTAGAGCTGTAGATTACGTAATCACCTTAAAAAAATTACTTCGATCTCGCTTTGGATCTCTCTAACGAATAATATGAGCTTCAGGCTCCGACAGGGTCTTTACGGGTCGAGGGTTCACTACAAGAGTAACTTACACCAATTATTTCTCACTAGATTCGCTACTCCCCAACCTCCATCCCGACTCTCTCAGGCACGGTTGACATGCAATAGAAATTGTATTCCCTCTATTCGTCCAAGAAGCCTCTGAGAGTGACGGAATGAGTATTGAACAACAAGATGAGCAGCCCCAATGGATTGTCGTCCAATTCGCCTCCCATCCCATCGTTTGTTCAAGGACTTATAAAAGCTATTCAACCATACTCATCGATCCTCAGCAAACTTCGAGTTGCCCTAAGGTGATACTACCTACCTTTTCAACCACAGACAACCGCAATGGCATTCAAGTCTCTCCTTGCTCTAGTTTCCCTCGTCGCGGTCGCCTACGCCGCCCCACAGAGCGCACCAACCACTGACGTTCTCTGCGCCGACGGTAACAAAGCGCAACATCTTGCATGCTGTCCTTTGTTTTCCCTCCGTGACGAACTCCAGGCGAACTTGTATGTTAGTCACATTGCAGCCACCTCTCAATTAACATTATGCAAGGTTCCTCAACGAGTGCGGTGAAACCGTCCACGAAGCCCTTCGTCTTTCCTTCCGTGAGTTTTCTGCTATGTTTTGAATCACTGAGACAATGTTCACCAATATCTGCGCCATAGACGATGCTATCGCATTCTCTCCGACCCTTAAGGCTCAGGGACTTCCTTCCGGTGGAGGCGCAGACGGCTCTCCTCTCATCTTCCCGAACGTGGAACCCAATTTCCACGCGAACCTCGGTATTTCTGACGGTGTTGATGCACTCCTTCCATTCCTCTCCACGCACCCAATAACCGCCGGAGATCTCGTCCAGTTTGCCGCTGCAGTCGCTATCACCAACTGCCCCGGTGCACCTCGGTTGGAATTCTTGCTCGGTCGTCCGAACGCCACTGCCCCTGCCCCAGATGGTTTAGTCCCTGAACCCCAGGATGCTCTCGACAAGATCTTTGCCCGTATGGAAGATGGAGGCAACTTCTCCCCTACCGAAGTCGTCGAATTGCTTGCGTCCCACACCATTGCCAGATCCGACCACATCGTCCCCAACTTCGAAACCGTTCCTTTCGACTCTACTCCATTCACTTTTGACACTCAAGTATTCTTAGAAGTTCTCCTCAAGGGCGTAGGTCTCCCCGGTAACGACAGCGTCACTGTCAACGTTGGTTAGTGCACATACTCTTCAACCCCTTCACTGAAACTCAAAGAATCAAATTCTAGGTGAAGCACTGTCACCCCTTCCATTGGGTGGGGTCGGCGCACCCGGAGAATTGCGTCTCCAGTCCGATTTCCTCATCGCTCGTGACCCCCGTACTGCTTGCACATGGCAGAGCTTCATCAACGAACAAGCACTTATGTCTAACTCGTTCAAGAGAGTTATGGCTAAATTGGCAGTGATCGGCAACAATCGCAATGAGTTGATTGATTGCTCGAATGTCATTCCTGACCCTGTTCCCGCCTCCGGAAAGCCCGCAACGTACGCGACTTCCCTGTGATTGTAACCAGATATTGACTGACGGTGATACAGCTTCCCTGCTACGAAGACGTTCGCAGATGTGGAGCAAGCATGCGCTTCTCCCTTCCCCAGCCTCTCGACCGACCCTGGAGCAGCAGAGACCATCATCCCGTGAGTGATTTCATCATTGAGATATAAACTTACACTTACAGCGTAAATACAGGCACTGTCCCTTGGGCCAGACTTCATGCTGAACGCGGAATCCACTTCATATTTAATTTCGAGCAGAATTGATTCGCGTTAGGTTTTTATTATTATCTTCTGCACCAAACCATTCTACAATGTATATAGCCCTCTGGATATATATGTATACACAGGTGTTTCGAGCATTCTGACTGGATGCCCGAAACTGCTGTATATCAAAATTTTTCAAACATAGTTGTCTGAGAAATATTTAGATTATACTCTGCAACTTCCTATTAAGCTGATCAGCACAGGCCTGATGAACAAGGACAGCTATTCCTAACTTTCAGGTTGCACGATTCAGCTAGACTTCTATTGGATCCGCTTTATTGAAGACAGAAAATCAGAATGCTAACTTTATAACACTAAAAAGACGAATTTAGATATTGCTTTTATGCGTTCGACAATATATCATTGATAAGATGGCGGTCGCAGGTTGCCACATTCACAGCTCAGGAGTCAGGGAATTATTTTAAGATCAATGGATACCCAGGCCCAGATTAATGTCTAGATATTCTTTCTGCTCTCTACCACTGATTTCATTCAGCCAATTCAATGTGCCCCAGGGAGAAATGAAACATGTCTCAACCAGAGAAAGGTTCATGCCACAGGTACCTTCTGAATTTATTACAAGTTTACAGTAAATGCCAATGTAAGATAATTTGCATCATTCCATAGCACATGTATACCATTGCAATGCATCATAAACACTGTGTTATATTTTCTATCATTTCTATGTTGTGATTAGCATATTACTAGTCACTCAAATCAATTGTAGGAGCAGTTGCAGGAGCAGTGACAATGTCATCACTCAGTAAATAGTTTTTCTCATCTTTTATATTTTTTACACATTGTGTATAAAGACATCCTACATGGCTACAGCTCCTTAGTTTTTTCACTAAGGACTTATGCTGTATAGTTTTCTCAATATTCTACCTGTTTCTTACTTCCTTGCTTCCTGTATATTATGTAATCAACTTAGCCATCCAAAACTCTTCAATCTTACTTTCAATCTCTCTAAAAAACCATATGAGTTTCAGGATTTGGCATGTTAGGTCCCAGATTTTAGCACCCTTATTCATCATCTGATTAAAATCTGAGTCACATTTGACCCTCCAAAGCACTCCACTACAAACATGTTCACTCTGAGGTCCTTACATGATCTCCATGCACATGTCACCCTGCTCCATCATCATCATCATGTGACTTCTCTGACACATGGATCTCCATGTCACCACTCCATCATTTCTTGCATCATCTTCTAGTATGTTCTATTGGTCCACATGACATGTTTCCTCTTTGTAGTAACTCCATAGTCTATTATATTATCTCTTTCACATTCAGACTACATTGTTCTTTTTAAATACAAGGCCTCCCCATGTATATAAACCTCCAGACCTTTGTAGCTAGTTTGTTAGTTCAAATATCAATTCAGTCTCTCTCCCAATACCTCTGTAACCTCTCTCTGTAACCTCTCCATAACCCTCTCCAAAATTAAGGGCAAGATGACATAGGAGGGCATAACACATAGTTGAAGCCAAGTCCCCTCAACTACATACTCTTAGTTCAAATTTGACAGCTCAGACCCTCTCAAAATACCTTCAGAAATTATGTCCTTGATTCCAGACTTAGCAGGGCATATACTCCTCCAAAGGTTGGATACTACTCCTTTCCTCATATTGTTTGTTGAATTTCCCCTCAAGTTAACTAGACTCAAGCTGGGAGTTCATTATAATTCAACAAATAAAGTTTTAACTACTGCATAACTTATATAATGTATTAACTGTTGAAGGAATCTGGGCATAGCTCTATCCATTCTTTTATCACCTTTATTTTTGGGACTTCTAGTTCAAATGCTGCTCATTACTTATCAAGCTTTTATTTCTTTGACATATCTCATCTTGGTACCAGAAGCTGAGATGTGAGTAAACTCTTCTACTCTTAGATACAGTCATCTGATATCATTGTAGACACTCTTTAGGTATATGACATTAATCTATATACATGATGTCAAATCTTTCCATCTTGTTTAACTCTGATGCAGCAAATCTCACCATTCCTAAACTCTGTGATGATGGAAGTAATTGGTCCAACTATGAGCCATGAATTCAGAGAGCCCTAGGTGCAAAATACCTATGGGTGCATGTTGAAGGAAAGGCTATCACTTCTAAGCCATATCAGCTAGTCAACAATATTTCTGTGCTTTTGATGGAAAAACACCAGTTTCTGACAATCAAATCAAAGCTAGAGAAATGAGGATTAATGATCATGACTAGTGCAAATATCTAGCACAATATGGCATATTGTCTACCATACCTACTCATATTGGCTCTATGATCAAGAACAAGAAGTTAACAAAAGAAATGTGAGATGAGGTTAAGCTTGATGCTACCACCAAAAGCTCACTTTACTTAATTGATGTAGAAGATCAACTCACCTGCATGCATGTACATGACTCTGATGATCATCACACTGAGATCAAGTAACATTTTGAGCTAATGACAAAAAAAATGTGATCATCTGACCAAAATGGGATCTACCCTATCAGACATATAGCTCACAATGCTTATAATGTCATCATTACCACCTTTTTACCAGCCCACCATTCAAATTATCACAGCAGTAGAATGGATTAGTGAAACCCTGTCATAATTTCTCCACTCCTCCCCTTTCTATTACTTGTTATTGGACTCCGCTACTCCGCCGGACTATATGTACAGTTCTTAGGTAATTAGTTAAAGCTCAGTCTCGAGCTGGTCAATACACCGACAAGTATCATTGCTCATTTCCCTCTTCCGCTCCTAAG
>QFEC01011870.1:6220-17389 GCA_003316585.1 Gomphus bonarii | reverse complement strand
AAACATCGAAAATGTAGATACATAAACAGGTCATTCTGACCACATGTAAGTTATATCAAGTGCAAACATAAAAGAGAACATAAAAGGGGACTTCAGTGCATCTCAACACTCACCTAGTATAGCAGTAATCCTCAGAGATCAAGCTGAGGGGTAACCGTTACACCAGTCATGACTTATATACCCTAATCCAGCACTTATTATGTAATTGGAAGATACAAGGCATGGAAACATAAACAGGGGACAACAAACTGAACAATGAACTCCAAACTGAACCCTGACATTATCTCTCAGCTTGATCTCTGAGGATTACTGCTACACCAGGTGAGCTCTCTATGTACTTATTACTAGTAACCCTTGTATAAGCTGAGGATTACCGCTACACCAGGTGGAGAACCCCCTTATCAGCTCATTAATATTGGAGTATCCTGTTGTTGTGACTTTGTCAATAGCATTGCCCTTACAATCTACCCCCACATCATGTCTAAGTCATACTCACCCCTCCAAAGCACTCTACACCCATGCATTCCCTCCAAGATCCTCACATGATCTCCACATCACACACGCCAACCTCCACATCACACACGCCAACCTCCACATCACACACGCCAACCTCCACATCACACACGCCAACCTCCACATCACACACGCCAACCTCCACATCACACATGCCAACCTCCACATCTCCATCTCCATCATCCCTTGTGTCATTTTCTAGTATGTTCCATAGTTCCACATGACTCACTCTCTCATTACAGTACCCCTACATCCTAATGTAGTTCTCTTCTTGCATTTGGATGACCCTGTTCCATATTAATCCCACATTCCAAATGTATATAAACCTCCATGTATTCATAGCTAGTTCTCTAGTTCAAATATTGATTTTAGTTTCCTCCTTGCTATCTCCATGAAATCACTCTGTAGCACCACTCCATAATATCTCCACAAATACAAGGACAAGATGATGTAAGAGGGTGCAACACATAAGTTGAAGCCAAGTCCTTTCAACTCCATACCAGGTTCAACTTTGACAGCTCAGACTGTGCAACCACTCTCAGACAGGACATCCTTGACTCTGGACTTAACAAATAACCAAGAAAACATTATAGTTGACTGAATGTTTAGCACTTTAGGTGCTTATGAACACACAACTATCAAAGACTTCCTATCCATTGCCTACAAATCTATTGCCTTCTATTCTTCAAGCATCATTCTATACATTTGTTACTCAACATCCTGTCTTATTTGATCCTCTTTATTCTCTCTATTCAACATTTAGGACAAACCAAAGTGCCCAAACCATTAGCATATCCTATAGGACTAGCACAAGTCTAGCCAGTCACCAACCTTATATAGTGCTTCACTTTTCAGCACAGAAGTTCTTTAGTATGCATAAGTATATTTATATCGCATCCAAAAGCTCTGCATTGCACAAGTTCATAAGCTCAAGATATATATATGACCTGACCTCTTCAGTATCCAATCTCTCACTCCCATAAAATCTTGAATACCGCTAGCTTTGTCCAATCCATCTTATGAAATCATCTGAAATGTGATGGGATCTCAGGTCTCAAGTAATCCTAAAAAGTCAACAAATACCCTTAGATATCACAGGTTATCTCCTCTGATCCTGTGGGATCATCTCAGCTAGTTCTTTTGCTTTTTGTCCAGTAAAGTCATTCTAATAGAACCGCTGGTTGCACTAAACTTGAAAAAAAAAATAACGATCGGTGTTACTGCCTGTAACTTCTGGGGCACATCACCTTGGTCAATTTAGATCTGAACCAAAGGAAGATCATTGCCTGACTCCAGATGATAATAGTTATGAATGCATAATATGTCCATGTTGCCCATAAACAAGGGGCGAGCATAATGAAGATGCCACCCCAAAGGTAGACATTGAAATGCATGTTTGAATCATTCATCACCGCCAATGCAGTCATGCTATTCAGATTTCAGTCAATTTTCCAACGCAATAGGACTACACCTGTGAATTACTTACAACATGCTAGTACCAAATAAGACAGCAAAACGATGGCCGAAGAACGTTGCGATCGTTGTCTGCCCTGCAGTACTGTCTGGTTCCGCGTCCACCGCGGCAGCTAAGGCATGAATACCAGTGACACATAGTGAAAATGCAAAAATCTTGCTACGAGGTATGTTGGACAGTTTGCCACTACCAAAAGTGTACCCATTCAACCAGCCCAAAAAAAAACCAAGGCCATTCGAGAGTGAGTCTAACAGTGGCATTTCTTTGAGGCGTAGCGGTGGTGCAGAATATTGCCACCCTGCCAGGATAACAAGAGTCGTTACAAATACGTGTTGTAATTTTCCATGGAGGAGCGAAGTAACGAAGATGAGCGCAGTGGATAGATATGCGGCAAACTGAACGGTTGAATGGTGCACAGGAGAAAGAATCCCGCCTTCAACCCTCGACCTTATTTTTCGTGGATTTCTGACGTCGCTATCATAATCATACACATCGTTTATGCCAAACACAACTGCACATGAGAGGTTTCAGCTTCGCTGAGATCCAAGGTGAAATGTTTACTTATGCAAAAGGGAATTGAGAGGGAGAAAACCTGCGCAGCGGTCATGAGCCACGGCGTAGATTTGTTGGTTACACCGGATCTTGATCGTGAATTGATGAGGCCAATTGCAAAGAGCATAGGGGTAAAGTACCAGGCGGAGGGACGACTTGATAGCACAACGGCGACCAAGCTTTCAAGGGATGTCACCATTGAAGTTGCCTCAGACATTGAAGTTGCTAAAGGTGAAGATGGTGATGTAAGCTAACGCATTTACATGACCCAAGTTTTCAATCGACTAAGGCAGATATGGAAGGGATTAAGATTCCGTGAACGGACTCGTGATATAAGCCCCTAGCTGTCACAGCTCCCTATTGACTTGGTTCGAATTGGAAACGATTCAGAATGTAATGAAACTTTCAAACGCAGTATTCCCTCGTAAACCCAAAGATCCTCTTCGCATCTACAAGGCCCAACATCGTTCAAATCTGGACAATTTCATCCTCACTCGCTTAGAATGCTTCCAAGGTCGGCGTGGTAGACAAAGATAGGGGAGTGCTCTTTAGCTCACCTTCAAGCCATCTAACCAGGCTATTCCATCTAAGTCTATGAATCTAGGCACCATCAATCTACAATCATGATATGCTTTTTTTTTTCTCTTGAGACCCTATTTCAGATTAATGAGCGGAATATGTCAAGAGGTGCAAGTGAATTCAATGCCCGAAAGGGATGACTATGCCTTTTTCGTAGTGTCTAGTTTACCTCTCCTTACTCACGTGTGAGCGCTCAATCTCATATTCTCGTAAATATATCTCACGAGACGAGCACCAACATACAGAGGTGATCTGTTACAACGGCCCAAGTGCAGATACATGTGCGAAGCATGTGCCTTGTGATAGAGAGAATAGAGTTGTTTAATCACGAATGCTCAAGTTTATCTCGTTGACAACAGTTTTACTGGCTAAAGTAGCTGATGCACGCACAGTTCATGATAAGTAGCGCACTTGACCACCGGATACAATCCGCGCTCGCCGAGAAACCAACGCTTCTCTGCTTTCAGTCTGCAACTAAAACTAAAGCCGACTTATTTCCAATGACTTTTCCCAAGCTGCGCTCAATTTTCCTCGATCGCCTATCAACCGAGCAAGGATCTTTTCTTGGCTCCACTGGCTCCCATATATTGGACGGGAAACTCCTCAGTGCATATGAACTTCGAGGCCAAACTTCGAGACTATTACAACGCAGAAGCCATCCTGCTATTCAGGCTATGGTGCCAATATCGCTCTGCTTGGAACGTTACCCCAGGAAGTCGATGTTGTAGTCCACGACAAGCTGATACATGGGTCTATCCTCGATGGAATATGGGTCTGGAGCGGGGCGAAATCCGCACATCCATTTGACCACAAATCTCCAATATCACCCAAACGCGTTCTCCAAACTTTGATGGAAACAAATTTTCGGGTTTCCTCTGGTTCTTCCATCGTCTTTGCGGCAGTGGAAACAGTTTACGGCATGGATGGAGCCGTTGCACCACTTGGAGAACTGGCGGAAGTGGTGGATGATACTTTGCCGAAAGGATGTGCTCAGATATTTATTGATGAAGCATACTCCACTGGGGTGTTTGGACATGCCGGTCGTAGCATCACCAGCCATTTGAGTCTTGGGGATCGCATCCATATCCGCCTTTGTACATTATCTAAGACTCTAACTGGCAGTAGGGGTAAGTACTCGAGTGCTATTTCCACCTTTTTTTATAATGCCCACAAGTCTCATTCTAGTTATGATATTCTGCTCCCCTTTGCTGCCCTCATACCTCATCAACTTCTCCCGCCCCTTCATCTACTCGATTGCTATGAGTCGCATGTGATTGCTACCGATGATTCCCTAGACATCGTGAAAAGCTGGATTGGTGATCATGTTCGAAACCTTCTGATGATTGTTCAAGGTATTGAGATTGTCTCACAAGCTTCATGAACTATTATTCGTTCTCATCAAACACTCTTGGGGACTAAATTAGCTTAACTCCAAGGGTCTCTGTGCATGCACTTAACATCACTTTGGAGCTGGTTAATGAAAATTAATCCATGCTGAATATAGAGGAGCAATATCCCATCAATCCTGCAAGTCCCAGAGTTAAACATTCTAGTATGCAAGATCAGGAGTTTGAATTTGGTGGTAGGGGAGAAAATGAAAAATTACACACCATGGTGGTTATTATTCATGTTCTACCTAGGAATAGAGTAGGCCTGCCTCTCTGAGGGTTCCTATCTATTTATGAAAGATTGTATAAACTTGGCCAGAGGTTGTGCAGAAATTATAAATTATCTATGAGTAATTAAATTGATTACTTGGACCTAAAGAAGAAAAGGAGTGCTAAAGTGAAAATGACAGGGGATTGACTTAGAGGTTTGATAAGGGTTTAGGTTTGGATGGGTAAGACTTGTTAAAGTCTTGAACAAGTTCAGAAGTGTTGTCAAACCTCAGTGGCAAGGATTCACCCCCATATCTTGTCCACTGTACCAGGTAGAGTAATTTGCATGCCTTATGCCTATTGTTTGCAAAGTCACATGCAAATGATAATAGTAATATTTTTATTTGGATTATCAGCCAAAATTACCCAGAAAATCCCAAAATTACTTTTTTGTCTGTCTTCTTCCTAAACTACCTTTTGAAAAAATCGAGTTACAAAGGTGGTGCATTTTGTGTTTCCGGCACTAGTGCGAGTCACAGTCAGAACCTTGGTCACAGTCTTGTCACGCCATAATCGTTATGAAGGACGTTGTTGTGCACAACAATCCTAAGGTTATGTCAGTATACTATATCCTATCTATGATATAACATCTCTATCTGAACTTATCAAACAGAAAAAAACTCCAGTTCTCTCTACTCTCACAGCAGGAGGTGGTTAAAATATCAGAGTTTCAAGTGACCCATCGTGATCTATATACACCCGGTGACAGACTTCCAGTCAAAGATGGTGTCTTAGATAGACGACTAGTATGTGTACTGTTGTTCGCTAGTATCCCCTGCTGATATATGAGTCAGGGAACAACGGACAAGGCGGCATTCTGTGAGACCTGTGGTCACAACACTCAAGATTGTGTTGGTCACTATGCATACATAAAATTAATTTTACCGGTCTTTCATATCGGATATTTTCGCCACATAATTTCCATTCTGCAACAGATCTGCAAGGTTTGTTGTCAAATGCAACTTTCCTGATTGTTATCGCTTTACACTTCGTCAGACTTGCGCTCGTGTCATGCTCGCAGAATCCGAACGCCGTATTTTCTTAAAACGGTTTCGTCGTCCCCATATCGAAAACTTGGCTCGACAACATCTCTGCAAATCCGTGAATACTGCTGCCCGGAAGGTCGTCTTCTGTCCGTATTGTGGTGCTACCAATGGAACTGTCAAAAAACAGGGGACTCTCAAGATCGTTCATGACAAGTTTCGTGCAAAAAAAAGCGCTGATGAAATGGAGAAATGGAAAGCTAGTTTCGGGAATGCGATACAACATCAAAAGGAGCTCTCCATGTTTGTTGGTAGAGCTGCCAGCGAAGATTTAAATGCTCTCAAGGTCCTCGACCTTTTCAGAAGAATATCTCCAGAGGTAGAATGTATGTGGTTTTAACTTATATACTGGCTGACGCTCTTGTAGGATTGCGAGCTGCTTGGTTTGAAACCATCCCATGGTCTACCCCAGGAATTTATTTGGCAATACATATCTGTTCCTCCCGTTTGTATTCGTCCATCTGTCCAACAAGATGGCGCAAGCAACGAAGACGACCTCACAGTCAAACTTACTGAAATAGTCTTCACCAATGCCCTTATCAAGCAGGGCCTTGCCAAAGGTGTTTCTACCTCTCAGCTGATGGTACGACATACACTTATCAATCCCTTGCTCGCCGTTTCACTGGTTCAAAGGAACAATGGGAATTCTTACAAGTGTCTGTGGCGATGTATATTAACAGTGAAACACCTGGAATACCTCTCCAGATGGTAAGACAATCTTTCTCTCGTTTCTTACCAGTTAATATGCTTCTATTCTGCCAGGGTCAAAAGCCTATTCGCGGATTCTGTCAGCGTCTCAAGGGTAAGCAGGGTCGTTTCAGAGGTAATCTTTCTGGAAAGCGGGTCGATTTCTCGGGTCGTACCGTTATATCTCCCGACCCGAATTTACGCATCGATGAAGTAAATAGAATCCTATATCTTTATGACAGACCCTGATGTCTGACCACAGGTCGCTGTACCGGAACGTGTCGCAAAAATTCTCACTTACCCCGAGCGCGTTACAGTTCATAATGTTGCACAACTCCGCCAAGCCATACGAAATGGCTGTGATGTTCACCCTGGTGCAAATTATGTTGTCAATGCCAGCAATGGCTTCAAGAAATTTTTGAAATTCGGACGGAGAGACGAGATTGCGCAAAGATTGGCGGTTGGCGACATTGTTGAAAGGCATATCATCGATGGAGAGTGAGTGCTTCACGTCCTATATGTATTATTGGTGCTGAGGGCAATACAGTATCATTCTTTTTAACAGGCAGCCTAGTTTACATAAGGTATTTGTCATGAATAAAAAAAAATCCTCTAAGATGGTCCTGACATTATCAAGTTATCTATTATGTGCCATCGAGTACGTATTTTTTTCTATATGTTACCATTTAACCACATGTTTAACCAGGTGTTGTAGGCAAAGATTCGTCCTTGGCGATCTTTCCGACTGAACGAATGTGTGTGTACGCCATATAATGCCGATTTTGATGGTGATGAGATGAATCTTCGTGAGGTTTTTTTTTTTTTTTATAGTTTGAGTCAACTTTTGACACCTTATAGATGTCCCACAGACAGAGGAAGCTCGTACAGAGGCGTTGGAACTCATGTCATCCAAACTCAATATGGTCACTCCTCGCAATGGGGAACCTATTATTGCTGCAATTCAAGACTTTATCACTGCATCCTGGCTCCTTTCACTGCGTGATCGTTTCTATGATCGGCGTCAATTCACTCAAATATGTTCGTACTTTGCCGACGCCGAACTACACATAGACCTGCCGTCACCAACGATCCTCAAGCCTGTACGGCTTTGGACAGGAAAGCAGATTTTCAACTGCCTCATGCATCCAAATAGAGATTCCACAGTTTTTGTCAACGTCGAGGCTAAATGTAACAAGTTCATAAAGCCGTCTAAAGACTATTACCCAAAAGGAATGGATCCGCAACCTGATATGTCTCCTAATGACGGTTGGCTTGTCATTGTGAATAGTGAAATCATGTGTGGTACGTTTGACAAGGCGACTGTAGGTGGAGGTAAAAAGCAAAGTGTGTTTGGTGCCATGATGAGAGATTATGGACCTCATGAGGCTGCTGCTGCGATGAACCGCCTTGCTAAACTATGCTCACGGTGGTTAGGTATACTTATTCTGATCTATTCCTACATTGTAATCTGATTCTTTCCTCCGTTTAGCAAATTATGGGTTTTCCCTCGGCATCAACGACGTCATTCCCGGACCAGTCCTTGCCTCTAATAAGGATCAAAAAGTTGAAAAGGCTTACGCCGACTGCCTTGAGCTCATATCCAAAGCTAAATTAGGAAAGCTTGAGAACAAGCCTGGTTGTAATCAGGAACAGACTCTCGAGGCCATGATATCGGGGGTGCTTTCGAAGGTGCGAGACAATGTGGGCGAAACCTGTATGAAGGAGCTCAGTAGGCACAACGCTCCACTGATCATGGCAACCTGCGGTTCCAAAGGTCTGCAACTTTCGCACATGAACTTTGTTATCTCTTCGAATACTGATTTGTCATAAGGCTCTGTTATTAACGTGTCACAAATGGTGGCTTGCGTAGGCCAGCAAATTATTTCAGGCCATCGGGTTCCAGATGGGTTTCAAGATCGGTCCCTCCCACATTTCCCAAAGAAGTCAAAAGAGCCACCCTCCAAAGGATTCGTCAGAAATAGCTTCTATTCTGGCTTGACTCCTACTGAGTTTCTGTTTCATGCCATCTCGGGTCGAGAGGGACTTGTCGATACAGCAGTGAAAACAGCAGAGACGGGATACATGCAACGGCGGTTGATGAAGGTATTTTCATTTTCATTTTATTTTTTGTTAATATCATGTCCATGCACTTATTTATACAGGCGCTCGAAGATCTCACGATTCAGTACGATCTTTCTGTTAGAAATTCTGTCGGAGGGGTTGTACAGTTTTGTTACGGCGATGACGGTCTTGATCCTGCATGCCTAGAAGGCGATGCGCAGCCCACAGAGTTCGTACGAACGTGGAGTCATGCAATGGTATGTTTCCTTGTTAGACCCTCTTGATCATCAATTAACTATACACCACCAAGTCTATCGCATCAAGGATAGGTCGTGCCCTTCTGCCATTCGAAATACTCGAACTCACAGATCGCGAGCTATCAAAATCTAAGTTCAGGAACGAATGCACAGCTGCATATATAGAGTCCATCCGAGTATTCATTATAGACCATATAGCACATCGCCTTGCTAAGATCCGGCAAGCTCGAGGGTTATTCGATGCATTTGAACGTGAGGAAGAATGGGATGAAGAAACAGACTTATCGATGGGCGTATCCCGTAGGTCATCCATTTTAACCATCTCTTGACTAGCTGATCCGGTACCTTCCAGACGCTGAAATGGTTGCTGTGGAGAACGCGTCTAAGGTCACGGAAAAACAGCTTCTGCAATTTCTTCAAATTTGCTGGGTCAAGTATGTTAAGGCTAAAATTGAACCAGGTATTAAACTAATCCTAATGAGCCTGTTGATAATGAGATGGATTTTCTTCTAGGCTCCACTGTTGGTGCTGTCGGTGCACAGTCGATCGGTGAACCCGGCACGCAGATGACCTTGAAGACATTCCATTTTGCCGGTGTAGCATCTATGAATGTGACTTTGGGTGTGCCACGTATTAAAGAGATCATTAATGCCTCCAAGACTATCAGCACTCCTATCATCAGCTGCAAACTCGTTGCCAGTCAAAGTGACCAGAGCGCGCGGATTGTTAAAGGTCGTCTTGAGAAGACGCATTTGGGTGATGTGAATGAGATGTACTACATTGGCTTAACATGTCTCAATCCTTCTCCAGATTGCTTCTATAATCGAAGAAGCATGGGCCGCTGAATACACATATATCGGTATAATAATTGATACCGAGGCAATTCGAAAGCTTCAAGTGAGCCGCTTCTCAGATTGCACCGAGAGTTTGAACTAAGGGGATCTTAGCTTGAATTGACTTTAGATGATATCAAATGGGCAATAGTCGCTGCCAAAAAGCTCAAAATCAAGGAGCATGTGCGTTCGCTCACTTACAGTATAATGTGTTTTATATTTTGCTGAATTTGAAATCGTAGTCGGTCATCATGCTTCCAAGAAAAGGCCGATTGCGAATTTATGTTGACGGTGATATGAAATACTATCGCCTTCGGGAACTGAAACGGACCCTACCAGATGTGGTGGTTAAGGTTCGACTCTTGTTCCTTTCCGAAAATCCTACCAATGCTCTCTTGGCAGGGTGTGCCGTCCTTGCAGCGAGCAATTATTAATGTCAAAGATAAAGATGATGCAAAGGGAAAGAAGGATGATAGAGAGCTCCTTGTTGAGGGTTATGGGCTTCAAAAGGTCATGATCACCGAAGGCATTGTTGGGGAACAGACATCATCGAACCATATTATCGAGGTCGCTGGTGTACTAGGTATAGAAGCCGCACGGAGAACGATCATCAACGAAATCCAGTATACGATGAAATCACATGGTATGAGTATTGACCCGCGGTATGTTTGTGAGCCTCTCGAAGTAAGCTACCTAAAAGCGACACTGTCAGACATGTAATGCTCCTCGGTGACGTCATGACCTACAAGGTAGATCCTTGTTGCCAATTGTCGAGATATTAATATATTAATATATTATAAACTTAGGGGGAAGTACTAGGGATCACACGATTTGGAGTTGCAAAAATGAAAGACAGCGTACTCATGCTTGCATCGTTCGAGAAGACAACCGACCATCTTTTCGATGCCTCAGCATTCGGGAAGAGCGATAGCATTGCAGGCGTTTCCGAAAGTATAATTATGGGAAATCCTGCGGCTAATTGTGGAACATCTATGTAAGAGTAGATCCTCAGTCCATATTATTCCTATTTTAATCCCCGTCCAGGCCTGCCCTGTATGTGCCGACACCACCACTCCAACAACCAAGAACTTTACTTTTTGAAGGAGCTTTATAATTGAGGTAGGAAACATCAAAGGAACCTAACTTATCCCATCAATGTATACCCAGTAAGACATCTTGTACCTCTATATTTTCCTATCAATTATGAGAGAAGCTCCGCCGCTCTGCGACGAATTTCGTTCAACTGAGCTGTGATTTGCGAACTTTTTAGAATGATCCACTAACCAAGACTGCTTGTATTTCGGTATCATCGATTGAATGAGATGAACCCCATAAACGAGCTGGGGCCTCCCAAAACTCGTTGAACACCATAGAGTTGGTAATTGTATGATTTGTAATGTTTGGATGGGAGATTGTGTTTGAAACGTGCTTTCTCAAGGTTTTGTTGAAGCGAGATGTTATGTCCGGTGGTGCAGCTGGATGGAGATTAGTCTCAGATCACAGTCCTAAGTT
>QFEC01011856.1:0-16294 GCA_003316585.1 Gomphus bonarii | reverse complement strand
AGGACTTGTTCCCTCAACTAGCCTATCATTCAAAGGCTCTCCAGCCTTTTTGTACATCCATCTCCTTCCATCTAACCCCAATCAATTGATTTTGGTCTCATCTGATCAGACAATACACTTCCAGTCCTCTAGAGTCCACTCCAGATAAGCTTCTGCAAACTCCCTCCTTGCCTTCCTATGCCTTGCACTAATAAGTGGTGTTAAGTCCAGAGTCGGAGATGTCTTGTCCAGGAGGTCTGGAGTGGTCGAACAGTTGTTTTTGAGCCAGGGTACGGAGTCGAGAGGACTTGGCTTCAACTTATGTGTTGCACCCTCTTGGGTCATCTTGTCCTTGAATTTACAGAGTTGCAGAGCAGAGGTGCGGAGTGAGAACAGAGGTAGTGAGGTAAGACTAAATCAATATTCAAACTAGGGAACTAGCTATGAATACATGAAGGTTTAAATACATTTGGAGCATGAGATTAATATGGAGCAGGGTCGTCCGAATGCGGAGAAGTTACTATACTAGGATGCAGGGATGCTAAATGAGAGATGGAGTCATGTGGAACTATGGAACATACTAGAAGATGACGTGGAAGGTAATAGAAAGAGTGACGTGGAGATCCATGTATTGGATTGATTATGTGGGAGAGAAGACAGAGACGGAGTATGGAGTATGCGGAGATCATGTGAGAGTTGTCTGCAGTGTGGAGTGTGACGGAGGATAGAGATCTGTCTGGAGGGCTGAGATTGATCCAGAGGAGTATGGAGATGAATGATAAATGGGCGCTAAGGGCAGAGATTTGTCGAAGGGAACTTAGGATCTAACAAGTGGCTTCTTTCTCTTTACAACTGCCTTCATCCCAGCCTTCTTCAGATTCCTCCTTACAGTCTTGGATGTCACTGATTCATTGAGAATGTTTTTGAGCACCTGGGTACCCTGGGTTGTGTTCTCAATCTTCCCTCTTTGCATGAGTGATACGATATAGTGGATGTTGGAGGGGGATATCTTGGATGGGCAACCACCAGTGGCCTTAGGTATATCAGGACAGTGTTTCCTGCGAATGGTAGAGATAGAGCCAACAGAGACACCAAGGTAAGAGGAGATGTAGTGGCTAGAATGACCAGTTTTGAGCAATTGGATGATAGAGTCAACTTTAGCAGCAGCAGAGAGAGGCTTCATGGTTCTGAACAAGGGATGTTTGGCTTTGTTTGGAAAGAAACAAACTATAAAAAGGTTCACATGATGTCACGTGTCTTGTCATGTGATTTCCAGCCCTGTATATACAATTTATTGCATTAATAACTGTGAGGGACAAAACCGTTCAAATGCTTCATTTTCCCCCTGGAACCAAAGGTTTTAGCAGATGAAATTCTACATATATTTAAGATTCTCACGGCATGCGAGAATCCGACTCTCTGCCCTGTGTATAAAGCATGTTAACATTTTCGGAATGAGGAAAACCACAGAGAAACTTAATAAGGAAGCACCCAGACACAAAACACAAACTTGCGACATAAACTCGAGTCCCGCCCCGAAATAAGCCGGCAAGTCGTAGGGGGCTGAAACTGACAGATTTATTAAGAAGGCTACCTAAATTCATACAGTGTTGAATGGGAAAACAATACCAAGAAATGAGATCATAGGTGATGCGCGTGTAACAAAAGTTACACACGTGTGACAGAAATGTACACGCGAGTGCGCGAGAATAAAACTAAATAAAAACATACCTTTTATTTTCCAACAGAGCAAACAGAGACAGATTGAGAAAGTTTTACAATTTGTGTTTTGTGAGTGTGGTGTCTAAAGTGGTGCTGGCACACCGTAACTGTACAAATTACAACATTTTACATGTCTAGAGAAAGAAATAACAGAATGACAAACAACTATACCAAAATAACACACAATATCAGTTGCTACTAATAATTCCATGTTAAGAATGATAAAGGTGAATACTATCAAAGCAGGGTACTAATTTCTACATCTAAAGAGAATACAAACAGCCTAAATATCAGAAAAACATTAATTATGAACCCAAATAATAATAAACGTATAAAAGGGTAAGGAACAATTGTAAGAAATGAAAAAGGCGAGTCTTCACAATGCCTAGTATGACTGATAAGTGAGCATTGGATGTGGGATCAGAGATAGGGGAAGTCACAGAAATCAGGGACAATAAATGATGGTTAGTCATGACACTAGCCAATAACAAGGATGTTATACAACAACAATTGACAGTCTCACCAGAGGGAGACTCATAGGATTCTCAGGCCTGTTGAAAATACATTCAAACAAACCAGGCTGTAGCAGTGACACCGACTAAACTCAGTTGTAGAGTATAGAGTTGGATGAACACCGACGTGAGAGCAACGACAGCCTAAGCCGCAGAAACCGACCAAGTAAATAAAGTATCAGTCAGTCATCCCACCGTAGCTCAATGATGCGACCGAATTGAATTCAACTGCAGAGAAGAACAGCAATACCGCGACAGACGAATGATTTAAGCTAGAAGAAAAACAATTGCACACAGAACGGCGGAAAGTGAACTATATGCCCATAACATGGGACAATAGAAGACGCTGTGAGAGCGAGGCGATTGATTATTATAAATTATTATTATTTTCACAGGCATTGCGTATAAGTTGGTTCGCCTAGTCCTATATACGGGAAGATAGGACACAACACGGATATACAAATGGCACAAACAGGAGGCGAAAAGAATATATACATAATACTAACGACCTTATATGACGCTGTACCTCCCCGCCGTGGCCATCGGATTTCTAGACTCGGCTTGCAACGCGGCTGCAGAGGCTTCCACCAAAAGTCGCTTTATTTCACGAACCGCTTGTTCCACCTGGAGGAGACATGGGGATTACACCATCATAAGCCGACAGTGCGACTCACCCTGTATTCTTCGTTTGATTCTATAAGCAAATGCAATTTTGGAGGTCCTTCTGGTGGGGGTTCTTTGCCAGCCTCATAATATATACCTGTATGACATAGTCAACTGACAGCACAAGGCCTTGTGATACTGAGGCTCACCTTTATTGGTAACTGATGCGCCTGTCATATCGATTAACTTCAAAGACCTGTGAGAGCCTGATAATCGAAGTGAGTGGAAAAGACACACCTGAACCATAGTCTCTTTATTAGTAACTCTCCACCTCGCCTTCTGGGGATAATCATTAATTGGCACAATAGCATGGAAATCCGTGGCGTCCGGATCTTTCTTGGATCCATCCAATGGGTGAGACTGAATCATGAGTTTCGATGCCCGAACTTGGGCATTGAGTTTGGCTACAACACTTTGAGCCTGTCTGTACGCTGCCGTATCCTTTCCAGCCCTGGCTGCGGCTTCTTCGGCTGCACGCAAAGATGATGCGATACGTTTCTCGTCATCTCTGGCCTTCGTCGTAAGTTTGGAAGCATCTGGAGCAGGACCACGCTTAATCTCCACTTTAAAGTTGCCAAATGTCATATCATCCGTAGGAGCAACGGTTTTCGAAACCTGGTCATCGGGTTTCTCGTCCACTTTCTCTTCGCCACCTTCACCATATGCTTTACGTTCTGCCCTTTCTTTCGCGTCCCGTTCTTTGTCGAGCCTGTCAAGTCCTTTGCCCCCGAAGCCAGATCCCGCTGTCTGGGCTTTTCCGGCCTTTACCTTTTCGAGGAACCCTAACACAAAGTGAGAAGGTCAAACCAGGGTACAAGAAAAGGCGTGGGATTAGGTACCATTCGCCAAATTTTCGAGGTCAGGTGGAACGGCTGCGTTACTTGCTTTTAGAGCACGGTAGATATCAACAGAATAGCGATCCTGTTCAGAAGTGATAAACGTGACACAAGTTCCTTTGTTTCCCGCCCGCCCTGTTCTTCCAGCACGATGAACATAGTCCTCCATATGGTTGGGCGCATCGTAATTGATGACCAATTTTAACTGCTTCACGTCAAGACCTCTAGCAGCAACACTGGTCGCGGTCACGATAGGCACCACACCGGATTTGAAATCCGCAATAGTCTGATCTCTATCCACCTGGTCCTTACCTCCATGTAACGACATGCAGAGATAGCCCTTGCGCATGAGTTCCCGTAGCAAATTATCGGCAGCCTCCTGTCTGTCCACGAAGATCAATGTCCTGCATTCTGGGTCTTCATTGTACATTTGACCCAAGATCTCAAGGAGCCTATTGAACTTGGTTTCCTCTTCTCTAACTTCCACAATCTGGTCAATCTCTGGAGCTACGACGGACCTACCCCCCACAGTAATTTCCAAAGGTTTTCGGAGAATTTTACGGGCGAGCGAGTCCATCTGCTTTGGAAAAGTCGCGGAAAATAGAACAGTTTGACGATCTGGTCGGATATTGTTGATAATCTTCATCACTTGAGGTTCAAATCCCATGTCGAACATACGGTCAGCTTCATCTAGAACCACATATGTGACCCGTTTCAGATTTGTGACGCGACCAGAGTTTGCCGTCAGAAGGTCTATCATACGACCTGGAGTGCAGACGATCATTTCGGCACCCTTCTTCATTTCGGCAATCTGATCTTTAATTGGAGAGCCACCGTAAGCACAAACGGCCTAAAAGAAAAATCAGTCTCACTGCGGTTTGCTATATCAGAGACGAGATGGCTTACCCTGAGGTTGAGGACTCGCAAAAAAGGCTTACATTCACGATGAATCTGGACAGCTAGTTCTCGTGTGGGCGTCATAACAATAGCAATAGGGCCTTCCATTTGTTCTAGAGGTCTTTGGTCCTTGATGTGTCGGAAAAGGGGAAGTAGAAACGCGATCGTTTTACCGGATCCTGTTTTAGCCACGCCAATGACATCGCGGCCAGACATGATTGCAGGAATAGCCTGTGACTGAATGGCTGTAGGGGCGATGTAATTTAAACGTTTGATAACATCCAAGCTAGGGGAAATAAGTATGTTAAACGGAGCAACTTCAGCAAAATAGATAAGACTTACCAGGTGGCAGGCATACCAAAGTGACTCCACTTCGTAACAGGCTTTGGGCAATCCAATCCTCGGATTTTAATGCCATCTAATTCAAGTCTGAGCAATTCAGCTTCATCCTCTGTCATCTCGGCTATGTCTGGAGGAGGGTGGTAGAAAGCTTTGCGAAACGGTTCATAAACGACCCTGGAGTGATCAACAATAGCTAGATCCTTCTTCTTTGCTTTCTTCGCGGCTAACGCAAGAATATCCTCTGGATTGAGCTCGGTGGTATCCAGTTCGTCTGCTGGAATTTCATACTCTTCCTCTTCATCCCCATCCCCATCTTCATTAAGGATATTGCGTGTTTGCCGATTCTTCGACATTTTCTGCCGGTCCTCTGCATTTACCTTTGAGACTTCCTCTGTGACAACAGTCATGAAGGCATCTAGAGGATCATCTTCATCCTCTTCGTCCATGGCATCGTCAGGCTTCACTTTGGTCTCGACATTCATTTTGACCATCAGGTCCTCCTCGTCATCATCTCCTTCTAGGTTCTCGCCTACACTGGGCGCATTCTCTGCCATTGTCATATCAACAGCTGGCATGTCACCAAGGGTTTGGAGTTCTCGGATTGACTCTGTAGAATCATCCATCGCAGCGGCTGTCTTGGCAGCTTTTAAGGCGTCAGACTTTATTGGTAAACCCTTCAGACCGAGACCACTGAGAGCGGCGCGGTTTAGAGAAACTGTTGGCTTCTTGACAGTGGTATCTGTGTATGATAAGAGAGATCAAGTGATGTGAAATCATGAAGAGATTCTCATAACACGGAACTCACCGCCCGGAGGGGCAGATTTGCCTGCAAGTGCCATAGCTTTCGCTTTGGCTTCATCGAGTGCTTTCTTAGCCTCTCGTTCTTTCTTCCAAGCCTCGAGACGCTCCCTTTTTGCCTTGATTTTGGGATCCTCAGGTACGGGAGGAGTCGCTGCCCGTGGTTTCAGTGACTCTGCAGGTCGCAAGCGAGGGGGCGTAATAGGACGACGATCTCTGTCACGCCTGTCTCTATCACGATCACGATCCCTGGAGCGTGAACGTCGTTTGTCCCTGGAGTGGGATCTGCGCCTGTCGTCTTTTCTCCTAGAGTCCCAGTCGTCTCTTCTAGAATCCCGGTCTCTATCTCTATAGTCCGGTCTGGTATTCCTTGGACGCCTAGTCGGCGACGGAGACCTAGATGAGCGGTGAGACTGCTTACTCCTCTTATAAGACCCGTGCTGTGGATCTGGAGAATGACTCCGTTTGTCTCGAGGCATAGCTTGAAATGAGGAAAGAAAGTGGCGATGACTGACATAAGCGTACGCACAATCAAGCTTCAGCCATGCCGGATGTTCTCGATCCTTCTGCCCTTTTATCTTCCATCCCTAGCTTACTTCCGGCTGCATCTACTTTAAACTCTCCTCAGGATGCTATCGTCAGTCTCATTCACAGCGTCATGAGTGCCTTGTCGTTTCGACTGGTCGGTGTTGACGATACCGACTCTATAACAACATATACGAACAATCTTCTTCCAGAACAATGGAATATCTGTGGTCCTAGTAATTACACGTTACGTTACAAACACGAGCAGAGTTCGCTGGAGTTCGTGGTGAAGGTAGTGAAACTGGCAACGCGAACGATAATCAATGCGATTGCCGTCCAAGTTTGTTACGTCTTATATATTTACCCACATCTACTGAACAACTAATATCTTCAGAGCGATAAAGCTTCTTCATTAGACATCCAAACTGCCGACTATACGTCCCAATCCTTTTTCCCGTATACGCCAACAGAAACAGGAGCCCAGCCCCTGGTGCATGGGTACATTGCTTCCAATCGAATAACAGATTTTGTGCAAAGTTACAGAATCAAGGTTATTCAAAAGCTCGTCCCTGGTCTAAGGAAAGAAGGCTACACTGAGACTTCTGGAGACACGTACGTTCTCGTGCGATGTGGATCCAAGCATTCCGTCCTAAAGGGTTCATGATCAGGTCTTCGCAAAGTGGACAGAGGCAGCCACACCCTCAGACATCTAGAGCTCCAACCCCTCCGCACCCACGTCTCGATCCATTTGGTGCATATCCTAGCCACATTGCGCCGAACAATCCATTGTCTATTGGCAGAGACGACCTTGATCCTCTTCCAGCTCACCCTAATCCTTTGGGGCGACCCCTGTTCTTTGGGCGCCCTCCTAGGGGAGATGGAATGTTTGTTGGCCCTGACCATCCAATCTTTTCTGACCGTTTCACTCCTGGTCGGGGAGGTGGAGGTGGCTACCACGAAGGTCCCTGGGGAGGCGATGGCTTTCTCCCTCCTATGGGAGCCCCCCCGGGCGCTCGCTTCGATCCGGTGGGGCCTTTTTGGGGCCCTCCGGAACAAGGGCCTCGTAGGGGTGCCTCTGGAGGTTCGGGAGGCCACAGTGGTCCACCGCAGAATTCTCAGCCAGACAATGACGAATTTATGCCTCCCGGAATGGTAGGTCTTTTTATTGACTTTTGATCGTCGTAATGATGATGGATGATATTCTTCGTAGGGTGATATGTTTTCATAAATATTCGCGGAGTATTACATAGGGAAGTGTACGATAGAAGTCACATGAAACTAAGCTAATGGTTGCCCTGAGTAACAATGAGGTGGATAGATAGGACCACTAGTCGATCAATCTATGAAGTGATGATGCCTTAGCGTGTATTAGTGAAATAACTCTTCCCAATTAGGCACGTGACCACACGTCACGACGTTGGTGGAATCTCCCAGAAGGGATGAGTCAAGCCATCTTCCACTGTAAACATGGGATTGGGTAAATGGAGATTGGGAATAAAATCCATAGTTATAGACAGAGGTGTGTGTGATAGTGTCAGGAAATGCCCCATTTCTGGTTCACCTCTGTGACTTCAGTGACCTTTAAGGCATACTAGTGACATCTGCATCTTCAGGTCCTCTGTGTCAAGGAATAACTCATATTCTTTACACCTCTGTTTCCTTTGATACTCTATATAGATCTCCTGTTAGGATCTCACCAGTGAGATCCCTGCTTGCTTAGTCATCCTGATCAAGTATCCTCTTTGCCTTTTTGAGTTACCCTGCTCAGCCTATTTGTTTTACTCAGCCTCTGAGGCTAGAGCTCACTCTGTCAGGGTTCAACTTGTCTCTCCTGATTTACACTCCCATACCTTGCATCTTCCAATTATGTAATAAGCACTGGAGTAGGGTATAGAGTCGTGACTGGTGTGATGATTACTGTCAGGGGAATGCCTGAGGACAGATCCCAACCAAAGGGCTCCTAACTGAAGATCATGACTACCAACCAAGATCCACTCAGCATGCATCCACCCACCTTGGCCAAACTATGTACTGAACAGACACTACAAGTGGTGGTTGCCACCAGCAGGTATTGGTCATGGCCATCATTCACATCATCAACAATCACTAGTGCCCCCAGCACCCCAGTTCTGGCTCTGAGCAATATGCAGCACTATGGCTGCAGCACATATATAGCTGTAATTAGGGGGGCGAAGGGATTCCTTAGAGTTTTCTCTTTGGATCCCCCTTTGCCAGGTATGCTAGCACTATGTACATAGACATTGCACTAATGCTTTGGATCCCCCTTTGCCAGTGCACCACTCTAAGGTAGAGTGCCTGCTTAGATTGCCCTTACAGTAGAAAACTCTCCCCATGAGTACTGGCTGCCTCAACTGTATGACTCCAAATTGAATCTCTTCAGAAGTGATGACAATGGTAGCCCCCTCTTAATTACAACACACTATCTCCCATGGATTTACCTTTGGCTCAAGAGGTATTAGACTGACTAGCCACTATAGAGCAGGAGCTGTTGAGGGAGAGGAGGGAAAAGCAGGAGCTAGAGGTGAGGCTGAATGTATTACAGACCACCACCATGAGCCTAGTAACAGGCCTCCTGACTCATACTCACCAGCCTATGAAGCAAACAGCTGAGACCACAAAGCCCTCTGAGTTTGATGGCAACCATGCAAATGGGTGGGCAGTCATGCAGTCATGCACCCTCTATCTCGACATCTGCATGAGTGACTTCCCTGATGAACAGTCACAGATCCTCTGGGTGATGTCCTTCATAAAGAAGGGCAGTGACCTTCTCTGGCCAAGTGTTCACCCATGAAGCAAAAATGGGCAGGACCCTCTATGCCAACTGGAAGGTGTTCACCAAAGCCTTTCGGCAACACTTCTACCCCCTGCACAAAGTTACCAATGCAATACATCAACTAATTCAAGGACCTGGTCAAAAAAGCCAAATATACCAACAGCTGGTCCATCATCATGAAGTTTTGCCAAGGCCTTGACCCCACTATCCAAAGTTGCATTGTGCTGATGCTAGATGGAAGACCAAAAGATGATGATGTCTCAGCCTGGTACACAGCCACAAGGGCAGTAGCCCTCACATACACAGCAAACAAAGCCTTCCAAGGGCCCTGACCCACAACATTGCACACCCTCCCATTGCAGATGAGTCACAGGACCGGTGAGCCACAGGTCAGGCACCCCACACCCATACTGCCCAGGACATCAACAGCTGTGACTCTACTCCTCTTGGCACCACCATCAGGACCTATGCCTATGGATGTTAACACAACCAAGTGGCACTTCACCCTCTTACATGCTGACACTGCAGCAAGGTCAGTCACTTCACCTGAGACTACCCTCAAGCATATGATGTCCACTTCATGATGCCTGAGGAGTATGAAGAGCTGATGGAGTACTGGATGGTCACCACTGATGTTTGGGAGATGGCAGAGCCTGAAGAAGTTGTGGAAGCGGGGCTAGAGGATTTTGTCCAAGGCAACGAGTGAAGGATATGCCCTTGCTGCCCCTGTCTAATCATTTTGCTGCTCTGTCCATAGATTCTGGTATGGAAAATACAACCCAGTACTCAGAGACTGAGCCCATAGCTGCAAATGATGAAGACACATTCATAACAGATATTCCAAAACCCTCACCCCACCCCCCTCAACTGAAGCACTGTGAATGGGCCTTCCCAAAGTACTATGTAGTGGCATCCACCCTCTTGCTGAACTTGCTCAACCTCAAGGTAGAGATCCAAACTACTGACACTGCCAAAGTTAAGGGTGTAACCATGCTCCTGTACAGTGAAGCAATGGGGTTGTTTATAGACCATAAATTCACTGAGGAAGAGAGACTAACCATGTGTCTGCTGACCCACCCTACTCTGGTATATAATGTCAATGGCACTCCAAATGAAGGAGGAGTGATTTGGAATGTGGTCAACATCATCCTACTCTACTGAGATCATTCAGAATGGGCAGTATTTGTGGTCATGAACCTAGGAAAGCACAAAATGATCCGTTACTACCCTTGGCTTCACAACCACAACCCTGAGATTGATTGGCAGATGCAGGAGGTCACACTGAATAGGTGCCCCTGTCCAATGCCATACCTGCTGAGTGAAATTACAAAAGGAATGCCAAGAGGAGATGGTGATCTGATCCATTTGAGTTGGTCTAGCACCACGCATGGTGGATGATGATCCTAAGGAAGCTGACCACTGCAATGACTCTAACCCTTTCTTTGAGCTGGGGGACTGTGTGTTCACAACCATGGCTTCTCCAAATGTTCCCACCTCAACCATCACTGTGACAGTCACAGCACAACAATTAGCTAAACAAGCCCTTCAAAGTATGCCTGTGAAAGAGAAAGGAATGATTCCACCCTACCTTCAGGACTTCAGTGATATCTTTGAGATGGAGTCCTTTGATTTGCTCCTGAGCCAAGGATGTGGGACCATGTGATAGAACTGGAACCTGGAGCAAAGCTCTCAGCATACAAGGTCTGTCCCCTATCCCTGAGTGAGCAGCAATGTCAGCGATGACAAAAGCCTCAGTGTTACGGAGTAGAGTAGAGATTGAGCAATGAAGCTTGTTGGTGTATTGACCAGCTCAAGACTGAGCTTTAACTAATTACATAATAACTGTACATGTAGTCTGGCGGAGTAGCGGAGCCCAAACAGCAAGTAATAGAAAAGAGAATGGGAAAATCATGACAAGCAAGAGCTGGACAAATTTTTGCAAGAAAATCTCTACACCAGTCACATCTGCCCCTCAAAATCCCCTATGGGAAGCCCGGTGTTTTTCATCAAGAAGAAGGATGGATCCATATGACTGGTCCAGGACTAGAGAGTACTCAATGCCATGACAGTGAAGAACTGCTACCTACTCCCCATCATCTCAGAGCTCATTGTGCAGCTCCAAGGAGCCAAGTACTTCACCAAGCTGGATGTGTGGTTGGGCTTCAACAGCATACAGATAAAGGAGGGAGATGAGTGGAAGGCCACCTTCCAACAAACCAAGGCCTCTTCAAACTCATCATCATGTTCTTTGGCATCACCAACAGACCAGCAACATTCAAACCATGATGAACGATATTTTCCAGGTTCTTGTCATAGAGGGGCATGTGTGCATGTACTTGGACAACATTCTCTTCTTCACTGAGACCCTTGAGGAGCACCATTGGGTGGTATAAGAAGTCCTCAAATGACTGAGGGCTCACAAGCTCTACCTTTGGCCAGAGAAGTGCAAATTCAAATGCACAAGAAACAAGTATCTGGGGCTCATAATATCACATGGAAAGGTACAAAGGGACCCAGTAAAAGTAGCAAGTGCCATGGAGTGGCTAACCAAAAGGAGATCCAGGCGTTCCTCAGCTTTGCCAACTTCTACCAAAGATTCATTGAAGGTTTTTCACACCATGCTAGGCCTTTGTTTGAACTCATGAAGAAAGACATGAAGTGGTCCTGGGGTAGCCCATAACAGATGGCCTTTGAAGGACTCAAATGAAAGTTTACGACTGTGCCTGTCCTCCGCTTTGCCAATGACAGCTGACCCTACTGAGTAGAGGTGAACAGCTCTAATATTGCCACAGGAGCAGTCTTTTCACAACAGTCACCCAAGGATGACAAGTGACACCCAATCACATTCTATTTGAAGAGTCTCACACCAATAGAGAGGAATTATGAGATCCATGACAAGGAGATGCTCATAATCATTTGGGCCCTGGAGAAGTGGAAGCATTTCTTCAAAGGCATGAAGCACCACATCAAAATCTGGACTGATCACAAGAACTTGGAGTATTTCTGAACTTTGAAAAGGCTGAACCGACAGCAAGCTCAGTAGTTGCTTTACCTCTCATGCTTCAACTTCAACCTGTGACATCAACCTGGGGTCATGATGGGAAAGTCTGATGCCCTATCACAATGGTCTTACCACAGCTCTGGAGCAAGTGACAACAGCAACTTGGTGTTATTGTAGCCTGAATTCTTCTCCATATGGGCACTTGAAGGACTCACACTGGAAGGGGAGGGGTGAGAGATCACTTGAGATCTGAGAAGGACATTTGGTGAGGAAATGCTAGAAGATGAGGTGGTAGAGGTGGTTAGGAAGCTATGAGATGTGCAAGGGAAGTCCCTCATCTTGGCCAAGTGGGCTGAGACAGACAGGCTGTTGACCTTCAGAGGGAAGGTGTACATCCCTGAGGCAAGGGACCTCTGATGATGGATTGCAGCCTAGCATCAAGACTCTAAAGTGGCCAGCCACCCAGGCTGCTGGAAGACCCTGGAGCTCATGTCCTGGAATTACTGGTGGTCCCACATGTCTTGGTATGTTGGAAAATATACCAAAACATGCAATCTATGCATCCAAACAAAGGTCCAAAGACAATGCCCCATTGGTGAGCTCCACCTGCTCCCGGTCCCTGAGGCATGGTGGGATGTGATCAGCATAGACTTTGTGGTTGAGCTCCCTGATGCACATGGGTATGATGCCATAATGAATGTAGTAGACTCAGTGTCCAAGCGAGTGCATTTCATACCAACCCATACCATGATCACCATGGCAGGAGCAGCCCAACTCTTCTTACACCATGTATGGAAGCTCCATGGGCTGCTAAGGGTGGTAGTATCTGACCAGGGAGTGCAGTTTGTTTGTGACTTCACCTGAGAGCTCTACTGGTTGCTGGGCATCCGATTAGCAGCCTCCACAGCTTACCACCCACAAATTGACAGGCAGATGGAATGAGTTAATCAGGAGCTAGAACAATACCTTTGCCTCTTCGTCAACAAGAGGCAGGACAACTGGGATGACCTCCTGCCCCTGGCAGAGTTCCAGTACAACAATCATGTTCATGCCTTGACCTGAGAATCTTCATTCATGTTAGACACCAGCTACCACCCATGTATGGGCTTTGAACCATAGCAACCCCTGTCATGTCTGAATCTGCAAATGAATTCAAGGAACAAATGGAAGGGGCCCTCTCCAAAGTGCAAAGGCAGTCCTAACGAAGGCAAAGGAAGACATGGCAACCTACTACAATCACCAACATCAGCCAGCCCTGAGATTTGCACCAGGTGACCGAGTGTATCTCAATGCAAGTGACATCCATACCACCTGTCCATCTAAAGCTGGTGCATAAATGGCTTGGCCCCTACCATGTAGAAGAGCAAGTCAGCTCTCAAGCATATCGCCTCAGGCTCCCAAAAAGCTTAAGCCACCTTCACCCTGTCTTCCTGGTCATAAAATTAACCCTGGTGCTGGCTGACCTGATCACAGGCAGACACTGGATACCACCACTGCTACTGATCTTATGGGAGAACAAGGAGCACTTTGAAGTAGAACAAGTCCTCAACAGCCAAATGAGGACAAACCAGTTACAGTTTCTCATCAAGTAGAAGGGCTATGGCTATGAGGAGAACTCTTGTGAGAACGAAAACAACATCCAAGCTCCTGACCTCATTACTGACTTCTACCACCTACACCCTGGTGCTCCTTGCTGGATCCATTCCATAACCACATCCACCTTCAGATGTTGCATACTGGTCCAGCCCATCGGGATTCATGCATCAGGGTTACTGCATTCTAGAGGGGGGATGATGTCAGGGGAACCCCCAAGGACAGATCCCGACTGAAGGGCTCCTGACTGAAGATCATGACTACTGACCAAGATCTGCTCAGTATGCATCCACCCACTTTGGACAAACTACGTACCAAATGGACACTATGAGTGGTGATTGCCACCAGTGGGTATTGGTCATGGCTATAATTTGCATCATTGACAATTGCTGATACCCCTGGCGTCAGGGGACAGCCCCTTATTTCTTTTATTTCTTTTGTTTCCTTTATTATCCCCTCAGTCTCTACTTCTGTCTCTATCCCATCAGCTGGTTGCTATTTAGTTAGTTCTGTTTAGGCTCAGAGATCTAGTAGGATAGGCATCAGGGTACTGTATAGCTGCTTAGTCAGAGGGGTCCTCCAGTTCTTTCTCTTCTGGACCCCCCTCACTAGTGTCTGATGAGCCATAAGCTCCTTTGTCAGTACCAAGTGAGGTTTCCCTTACACCCAGCACCCCAGTTCTGGCTCTGAGCAACATGGAGCACTATGGCCACAGCATGTATATAGCTGTAGTTAATGGGGTGAAGAAGTTCCTTAGAGTTTTCTCTTTGGATCCCCCTTCACCAGGTGTGAGGGTGACGCTATTGACAAGGTCACTACAACAAGATACTCCAATATTTAATGAGCTGATAAGGGCATTTCCCACCTGGTGTAGCAGTAACCCTCAGTTTATACAAAGGTTACTAGCAATAAATATGTAGAAAGCTTACCTGGTGTAGCAGTAATCCTCAGAGATCAAGCTGAGGGGTAATCATTACACCAGTCACACTTATATACCCTAACAGAAAGACATGGAAGGTCAAAGAAAGATGTAGAAGGTTATGGAAGGATGTAAAGAAACAACAACTTACAGTGAACTCCAAGCTGAACCCTGATATCACCCCCCTCTCAATGCATGGCATATCAATGTGGAGTTTTGTTGAGATTGTTAACAGAAGCACCTGATAACACATCTTGTCAGTCTCCTCCAGAGTGAGGGGCAGGTCCAGGTCAGGTTCCTCTTGAGTTCTACCCCAGGGTACAGTTGGAGGGCAAACTTGTGAATCAAGTAGCAATTGCCATGGGCACTGAAGGGATTGCTGAAAGTTTTGAAAGATGCCTCTCGCACATACTCCTCTATGGTGTCGGGAGTCCTCCTCCCAGTGAATCCTCAAATGGGCAGGGGATTGAATCTTGGCTGAGGAATATCACATCTCCAGCCCCATAGGGCAGGTGAGTGAGAGGTTTCTTTTGCCAGGGAATGGAGAAGATGGGTTTGGGTGGAGCTGAGAGTTCAAGGAGTTTCTCAATTTGTCTAATGTTGTCTGGGTCAATGGACCAGTGCAATGATAGAGGGTAGGATTCAAGTGGGATGAGACTCTGTTGGCTGGATTGGCTGGTCATGTTGTAGTGAAGAGGTTGCTTGCTATTGAGTGGGTGGGGGAGGACAGATAGTGGATGTTATATAGGTGTTAAATGGAATAGGACATAAATGAAGAGAATTAAATGTCAGGTGAAGTGTTGCTTATTTTTTTGGGGTTAGAGGGTCATGTGCTAGGTCCCTTCCTTCTGTCCAATAGAAGAGGTGTTGCTTGGGAGTTTCCATGAGGTTTTCTAGAGTTCAAAAGGGAGGGTGGCAAATAGAGTGGCTGATATACATTGTGGAGCTTTGGGGTCTTGTCAGTGGAATTCCATGATGAGTTGCTTTGCTCCAGAGACATCCTTCACAGGTAACCAGGAATCATCTGCAGTTCCATAACCCTTCCAATGGACTAGGTATTCCAGTTGTCCTTGGTAGACCCTGCTGTCTAGGATCCTCTCAACCTCATACTCAGGGACTCTGTCTCAAATAACAGGAGAAGGGAGTTGAGCATGTCATTCTTGGATTGGATCCTCTTGGTAGGGGCATAGGAGGTTGACAGAGAAGATGGGATGGGTGTGACCAAAAGATGGTGGGAGTTGGAGGCCATAGGTATTCCACGATACAACCTTGTTCACTGCATAATAACCCAACCATTTTTGATCTAACTTCTTCATTGGACAAGTGGTGGTAATGTTTTGTGCATTTAGCCAGACCTTATCAGTGATCTTGTATGTGGGAGCAGCCTGGCAGTGCAAGTCATAGAACTGTACCATGTCATCTGCAGCCTTTGACAGGGCAGAGCAAGCTTTGTTAGTGGCTTTTTCAATGAGAGTGGTGAATTCATCCAGTGCTTCCAATTGGGTTTCTCAGGTTGGTTCTAGTCCAAGTCTTGGATGTTGACCACTGTCACTGTCAAGCATGAAAGGAGTAGTCTGGGTCATGGAGTGAATTTGATTGTTGTATGCAAACTCAGCAAGAGAAATCCAATCCAACCAGTCATCTTGATGCTGGTTGACTGTCATGATTTCTCCACTTCTCCCCTTTCTATTACTTGTTATTGGACTCTGCTAC
>QFEC01011839.1:0-20453 GCA_003316585.1 Gomphus bonarii | reverse complement strand
GTTAGGGGAGGGAAGAGATACGAATGAGGGTGGAGGTCCGGCGTGAGGGTGGGAAGTGAGTGGTGCAGGTGACGCGATAGGCTTGAACGAAGCGAGTCCCCGGGGGGTTGATCCGATGGGGGAAGGGAGGACGAGGCGTGGGGGAAAGCCGGTGGATGTGATAGTGGTGGGTGTAAATGGTACAGTTTCAGGGGGCGAGGGGAGCTGGTAGGTATATGAGTGTGTAAGGGAGCCAGGGGAGGAGATACTCGTCTTCGTCGTCGTGTTGATTAGGGATTTGTCAGACATCCAGGAGGAGATGGAGGGGAGGCGGAGGTGCGGGGACGCGGGTCTGGATGTGTAGGCATGAGCTTTGGAAGGTGTTTGGTTGGATTGGTGGTGCTTGGTTGGTGGAGAGGGAAGAGCGTGGAGGTTCACCGCGTCGTTGTTCTCACTGTCGATATCCTCATTCTCACTGTCAGGCTCCTGGATACGCATCTTTTTTACAGACCGTGCCTCCTCCTTCTCTTCCTGCTCCTTTTCGTCCGCACCTTTGGTAACAAGTGGCACGACCTCACCCCCACACTTCCGACATACCGTCTTCGCTTCCAAATTCCTCACACGCTCCATCATTCCCTTCAAATACTCCACAGTCCTCACCAATACCTCAAGCTTGAACTCCTTTTCCCTCTCCTCCTTCACCCCGCCCCCATTGCCGCTGCCATTCGAATACATCTGCTTCTCACTGGGCACGAGCTCGCGCAACGCGGCGAGGGCCTCGTTGATCTTCTCCCTGCGCCGCTTCTCGATGACAGAATGGTTCGTCTTGCGGAGCTGCTCTCGTGCGCTCCTGGAAAGCGGCCCGGCTGGCCTGCGGCCCTTACGGCGGGGGTTGGACGCGCCTGAGCCTGCTGGTGGTGTGGGAGGCCGCTGAGACGACGAGGAGAACGCAGAGCCGGACACAGAAGAGACGAGATTGGGCACAGGGGAGGACGTTGAAGGCTCTTTCACTGCAATTTCACGAAGTCGCTTTCCCCTTCGAGGCGGATTGACCATCCCGAGCTGGGGGTGGATGTACTCGTCTTGCGCAAACTCAGGCGTAGTCATGATGACAATGGACAGTGGTGGTGGTGGTAAGAAGAGAAGAGACACTTTTACTTATTTACCCTCACAGTAGGTCGCGTGCCCCAGATGTTGTGCGCCTCGGCGAATACAGGGTTCGCGGGACCCATGGTCGATGAACGTGCGCACACACGGGCCAATGACCGCGCTCCAACTATCCGTGTCGCGTGCCCCATCAGCAAACGTTCTAATTATTCCACATTAGCTTACATTATCTACACTCAAGTTCGTAAATCACTATTATACATATATTATACATAGCTATTAGATATATGTTGTATCTTCAAGACTCGCGAAGCTGAAAGGATCTCCGGTCGACCCCGCACTTGCATATGTGC
Organism: Gomphus bonarii; assembly: GCA_003316585.1. Classification (NCBI taxonomy): domain Eukaryota; kingdom Fungi; phylum Basidiomycota; class Agaricomycetes; order Gomphales; family Gomphaceae; genus Gomphus; species Gomphus bonarii. Next base: position 19,014 of record QFEC01011839.1, on the reverse strand, counting down.
ACCAGAATATGCAGCAGTTATACCGCGTTGCTCGAGTACGCGTGAAAACGTTGGCCATGGAGCTTATTCTCAAAGGATCCCATACAGGTCGCACGTGTGACCCGAAAAAAGAACGTTTCTCCACACACTCGTTATTTGCCTACGGTTCGGTATCAGCTCAGGGTTTACTACTATACAATGACACATTGTAAGACGTGAATCAGTCACTCGATGACTTTTCGCGCCAAACATCCACGTACGGAGAATCCATCTGCGAAATTTTGATATAGCAACTTGGAGTATGAAATCACTAATGTATGATTCTACCCAAAATGAGAGGCTGCGTGTGAAAAGATAAACAGACCAGCTTAGCATTCCTTCAGTATCCACTGCCAGCCGTGCATCTTGCCGGCCCGGCTATCCCAGACTTCGCATAATCATCGGTATCGACGAAAACAAATATGATCCAGGGTCTGGTTAGCTGAGAAACCAGCACTAATTCGTGCGGGATGTGCATGAATGGCTTCAGCACGAATGTGCCACATCCGATCGTCCTTGGCCTTGTTCATGCCCTCATATCTTCATTTGTCCGACCCAGAGAGGATCTGACTGACAACTCCTCCGTATCCCTCTATAACCATTACCCCTTTATGTACGACGTCGAGTACCTATGTACACATGTCACGTCTCAGTAGAATCAAAAGGAGAGGTCAGAGTGCAAATTTAAAACCTGTGAATCTGCAACTGCCCAATAAGTTTTTACGTCCACGGTCCTTATACCACATTAGAGACCATCAGCGTGGTTTTATGGCAAGCTGATGTCTCGAGAAATTTCAAAATTAGAATTAGGAGCAATGTATCAATATTACACTATGGGCACTTACATTTTTTAAAAATGTCAGCCTGGTTGTGCTTCAATTAGTGCATAGGAGATAGTCTAACATGTCAGCTTGACTTATATCTGTAACACCTGGGTTCCATGGCCACCAAAACGCCTCTCCATAGGCTCACAACATGAAAACATTTGTAATGGCGAGTTTGTGGCACCGCGCTGACTGCGGCGCCATGTGAAGTTCGTGTTGCCATCGTACGGTTGTTGCAGGAGAATTGAGCTGATATGAATGGACATGGGAATTATGTCACTGATCCGCAGGCAGCCTCTTGAAGAGGTGACGGCGGCTGCGTTCAACTGTTGATGGAGAAGGGAGTAAATGCGGTCGCACATGACGAATTTATGGGACTCCACTGCAGACAGTGTCTTATAAAGATCACAATGCCATTGTTCTGTCGTTGTTGAAGAATGGGGTGGCTCATTGTACACAACATGCTCACTATGGCACTAGGCTGGAGGCGGTGTCGTGTCAAGGTCACAATAGCATTGTCCCGCAGGAATAGATGTCACTACAGAAGGAAAATATAATGGCACTGCACTGGATGTTGAAGAAAGGCCGCTACGGAATTATCTCCCCACTGTTCACTGCAGTCATCATGGGGCACTTGGAAGCGTAGATCACTCACCTGATAAAATATTTAATATGTTGGTCTCGTGAACACCGTGGCACATTCGTGCCTTTCATATATGTCCATAATTGTGATCTGCACATATTTTACATCATACAAAGTATGCAGCGCCATGGACCAAGAGAGTACTGCCACTCAAGTGGGATGGTCGGGGACGGCTGCGGGGAGGAGGCGGGGATTGTACCATCCGAACCATGAAGAGTCCGGGATATGAGCGCCGAGCCAAAGGTGTAGTAAGATATGTATGCATGTAAAATGTGAGACCAGTCATGGCCCCAAACCGGAACACGGGCGCAACAGATTAGACATGGAGGGGAAGAACTTCATTGGATCGCGCGAGTGAACAGGAATGTGCCATTAATAATTGAACAGACCGGTTCCATTACACACTACGACGGCGCGCTGATGAAATCATGAACACAACATATTTGGCACGACGAAAGAAGTGGGAAATACCCGAGTCCAAGGCTCAAGCGAATTGTTAGGATGCAATTCGTTAGTATGTACCAGATGAGCGCGAAGTTACGAACTGTCAAGGGAATTTAAGATGACATCATATCGGTCCACCATTTGACCCATCGTGGGTAACTTCCCAGGGTCGTCGTCCGTCAAGCCAGCTATCAGAGAAGACACAAAATTGTAATTGATAGCATGATGGTTGACGACCAATGAGCAAGATGGTGAAATAACTCCATCAGATACCTCTAAAAAAATTATTTTTGATTTCCTTCCCAAGATAGTAGAAATCTGTGGCAAAAGGATTGCTGGCTCTGTCATATCCTTTACTTTGAAATTCAGGGACTTATCTGTCCGTATCAAAAATGGATAGTTCGAGCGGTAGGCCTGCTTCGGGATCATTGCGACGAGATAATCCAAAATCCGTTAGATAATATATGGGCGGTCGTTCGTTTGCTAGCCCTAAATTTGGATAAAACAATGTTTCCATCCATTAAAAAAAAATTTTTTTTTCTTCAAAAAAGTCACTTTAAAACAATTCATGAATAACAATAGGTTAATTTAGAATGTGATACCGATTGGCAACATGATGCTTGTGCATGAATTGAAGGCTTTGGTACTTACCCATTTGGGATGTGAAGGAACCTTGAATGAGACCTACCTTAAATATCTGCATGGAAAAATCCACGGACTCCCCAACTGTTTGAAAATGAGGGACACAATAACGCCGGAAAAGTAGCATAACAATGATATCGAGATCCTTCTAATCTGGGTCCGCCAGCACATCAAGCACTGGTACACAATGGTTTCCAGGTTCTGACGCCAAATCCTTGCTGGAAAAGTAACGTCATGTCTCAACTTCAAATGGATGTTTCGACCGAAAAATCATCTTAAGCATCACAACTTTCCTGTCTGACACTCTGGTAGCATCAAGAACTTTACCACGCTGAGCATCATGTCAGCGATACATCGTGACCCTAAAATATTACACACCCAAGGTGTTATTCCATCCTCACATGTCCATTTCTTTTTATCAGTGCCTTAACAGTAAGGTACCCAAAGGTATGTACCCACACGAGGCAGTCATAGTTGATACACAATCCAGAAGCATGCAGAGGGAAAAAGTCTTAAAGTTATATCCCATGAACCTCTATCATCGGTGCATCGTAGTCCTCATAAGTTCTGGACATGTGGAAAAATTGTGACATGTCACACCTCATGGTTTCATCATTAAAAAGCGCCGTGAGGGTCGTTTCCTACGGCCCTGGAGTGGCTAGCTACCTATTTGAAAAAAGACTATTTTAATTCAAATTTAGAATTATTAATTGCTCCACAGAATTGGAATAAGCCTTATCCCCTTCATCCTACCTTGATTTATCCGAACCGGAAAAGTCCAATTTCAGCGTGACGTCACACTAGATGGTTTCCGATTCAAGTTTTACAGGGTTCCGCCGGATACCATAGCGTCCTATAATCACAACGACAAAAAAAAACCTGGAAAGATAATGTCAGCTTGAAACTCAGACATGAATTGGTGCGGGGCTTGCATGAACTGTGCATCATGAACGTTAACGAACCCTCATCATGAGGGACTGTATGCATTCATGAATGTTTTGTCGGAAAGTAATGTGTACCATTCCATTATTCACGCAGCTCTATCTGTCGGATCGGACCCTGACACTGCAGGGTTGCCCATGCTCGCTTTGTGTATGATGCAGAACATGTGTGGACATGTCAGGTCTCGGTATAGTTGATAGGAGTCAAGTATGTGTGAGTCATCTACAACCCTGTTCAAGCCCCGCCCCTACAACCTGGATGCCTGTTGCGTCCAACTACACACTACACACATAGGTAGGTGGTTACGGGATGAAACTTGACGGCAGCTCAGAACCAAATCATAATACAAATTTCTAAATTTAAATCAGTAATAGCACCGTATTACAGTATCAATTCTGCCCGATGAGCACTTACCCGCACAAAACGAAAACTACCAGCCTAGCATGTCTTCAGTTTCATCTTCACTTCCTATAATCGTCGACACGACAAAAACCAAACCTTGATCTGGGATAATATGCTTAGCCTAGGGCACGACTTGGAGCCACGGACACAGGAAGCCAGGAGACCCACGGAGTGAGGGGAAAGGCCCGCACTTACTATAGGTAGAGACAGTACAACGACCACCTTAGGCACGGCGCCTGCCGTCGAATAAATTGATGAGAAAAAAGAAAAACGACTTGGAGCGGGATTTGAAAAAATGCATACTCTGGATCCTTGTTGAGGAAAGAACCCTGGTACGCATGAACGTTTCGTTGGAGAATGTCTTTATGCAGACCTCTCCCGCCACACCCTCCTGTCATTTAATATGGTTTGCAGAGTGAGTTGTAGCTCCGTGACGCAATTATACGATTGAGTACTGAGCTCGATGTGGGTGTGAGAGATGAGATCGTGTACACGATAATTATGGAAGGTGGATCCAGAGCCTCAGCACCAATGGAAGGCATCTCGGAAGTAGAGCAACCCAACATCTTGAATTTCATATGATTGGAAATGCCCAAGGATTTCCAATAAATCTTGTGACGTTTCATTGCTTCATCTGATGGCCCAATTAATAAAAGTGCACATCACTTCGTACGACTCGAAATTTAAAATTCCAGGTTTGAATTTGAGCGATGAACTTGAATTTGGCCAACAACTTCAAAATTACCTACCACTGAATAATTTTAAAATATTGGGGTCAGTAACCCAACCTTTCTACGGATAGACCGTCAGTTCCAGTTCCACTAGCAGCTTACCTTGACATCAAATTTGTAGAAGCGGAAATTGAGGGAAAATTGGGGTGAACATTCAAGAAACTTTCACAGAGGTGGAAGCAGGGCCAGGAGCAGTAGAAAATTGGAAGCGATGGTAGTGCTGATGCCGTGGACGCGACGGTCCCGCGTGGCGTACTACTGGAATATTATCATTGCAATTCTTCAGCTCACCAAAGCGGCGATCGGAAATACGGAAAGGGGGCTAAGAACGCGCCTAAAGACCAGAAAATAAGCGATCGGATCCATTGTTCGGCATATAATACCATTTAACGATGTTATCGAGCTAAGAATATTCTCCGCTCTCAGCGTTAGTCGATGGCCATCGGCGCTGCCAGGACGAACTAATCCTTCCAAAGGCGAAGCTAGGGACAGAGCCCTACTAGAGGAATTTACAGATCGCACCATCTATGATCTGTCCGTTCATTAAAGGAAGGTAAGTTTGAAAGGCCCTGGACGATCTATAACAGTTGCAGCATTTGTGGAGTTCGACCTTGGGCGTAGATTACACGTAGATTACACGTTCATGTGTGACACTGTAAACATTTGTGACATCCTAATGTCACAAGTGCTTGGATTTGTATGGGTGGCGGTGTTTTAACCTTTCGTACAGTCTACGGCTGGATAGAGACTCTATATCAGTAAAATTAGTTAGCATTTAAATACCTGAAAAAGCGACAGGAAACTACCTGTAGTTTGTGAGTGGAAAGAAAGCACTTCCAGGAGTGGAAAAGCAAGTAGATCTAAACTCATGCATCCATGCTCAGCTTAATAATGACAGTGGCTCTGACAGTTTTGTCAATTGATGGACCTCATACGTATGCATACATCCCTTTTTGAGGTTTCAAGTTCCCCGTCCCAATCATTCCACACGTTTGATATCAGGATAACGGAGCGATGTGAACCTCGCGACGGAAGTTGTGTCAGTGAAATCCCATCATGAAAGGGCCATGATGCCATTGTTCCGTTGTTGAAAAAGGGGGCGAATGTCAACGCACGCCAGTGCTCCGTAAGCAGTGTTCCTCCGTAAGCAGCGTCTTGATTCACACAACGAATTTGATGGTACTCCGCTGCAGCCGGTGTCATGTCGCACTGTCAAGCCCACGATGCTGTTGCTATTGGATAATGGAGAGGTTGTAAACACACACAATGGACGTTTGGCACTGCGCCGGAAGCGGCGTTTCATGTCATGGTCGAAGTGGCATTGTCCGGTTGTCACTGGAGACGGGAGCGGACGTCCATGCTAAAGGAAGATACTATGGCAATTTCCTGGCGGAGATGTCGGAGGTCATTACGCGATGGTGGCGCCTCCAGACATGCACTCAGAACGGGTAATCGAAAAAGGGGATATGGATTTATTAATAATGTTGGTCTTGTGACTATACTATGGCACATTCGTGCCTTTCAAATATGTGATCCACATGTATCTTATGAGCTGAATATCCGACGTATACCAGTGCCATGAACAAGGCGAGTACTGCCACAAAAATGGGAAGTCTGGGAACAGCTGCTGGAATGAGGCGTGGAGTGGAGTTTCCTACTTATGCTGTGTCAGGGAAAATGAGCGCTGAGCCTGAGGTGGACAGAAAGAAATGTATGTATGGAATATTTGAGATCAGACATCCACAGCATGCATCGCCACAAACCCAAAGCCAATCATGTGCGCAACAGATTTGGACGTAGAATGGAGATAGCGTGACCCCCTGACCTCCGGTGACACCTGACTTTGCGATCGCGAGAGGAAGAGCCAGAGCCAGGATCAGAGCCAAGAATAAAGAAGATATTTAACCAGTGCCATAGCTTCATCAACTCTGGGATCTAGAGCCAGAGCCAAGTATAAATCGATAATCAAGTGGCGGCGCATCGCCACAAGCCAAGATCATAAGGTTACAGATTAAGCATAGCATGAGTGCCAGACACCAAGACTGACTGAGGCTAACAATTGGATTGCTAAATGACCTCAGCCAATCAGCCAGGCTACTAGCACAATTATTTTTTCCATACGTTGAACACTGTCAGAACAATAGCCTCTCACTCCTCAGGTCCCATTTGATATCGGATCACTACAGTGAGAAGATAAGTTTTAAAACGTCCATATTCCTAAATCCGGTCGCATGACCTCTTGCTAGGCCGTCTATCCTTGCAAGTTGAGTTGCAGAGCTGAACATGGATGATGATGGTTGCAAAACGTCCGCAAGACCAGAATTCCGGTCGCGTTTAAACGTCTTGCGCTGCGAAATTAAGGATTGTTTCGTTGAACGCGTCGCTGATTGTTGCCCACACAGTTTTCGAATCGTACGGGCGCCACGGGTGACATGATAAGTTATGGAGCAGCAGCACCAGTTCGCAAACGGGCAGAGAATTGGTGGAAGGGAGGGGGAGCGAGGATCAGATGTACGAGGATGCAGCTTCGTGAAGTGCGTTGGACAGGTGAGGCTTTGAGGCATGGTGCCTTCTGTAAGTGGGTATGCAACGAAGCAATGAGCAAGAAACAATGGAAGAGAGTCCCCGAGCGTAGAAAGAGTGTTTCAGGTAAGTGTTGTGGTTTTGAAGATCGACAGCCGGTAGATCAGCTTACCTGAATCCGACGAGACCGGGACTGGGGGACCAAGAAACCAGAAGTCTTTGGGGGATAAGCTGAATCAGAGGAATTCCAACAGCCATGGCTCCTTGGTCCATTCGGTTCCACTACCACGCAGCGGGGCACAACGATCAAAATAAATCAAAAGCATTGTAAAACTTTCCCGAGTCAAAATAACACTGGGTTCAGGGATTTTGAAGAAGGCGCTTGCTAGACTTATTTCAGTTGTCGCGAGGCGTTGGCGAGGAGTACCCATTCCTCCGAGATCAAGTCCACCGATAGACGCATCAGACTGAAATTGGACAAGGCCATGGCATCCTCGCGGCGGAGGCGTAGACTCGGACGATCCAGCGCCCCGGCACATGCAATAGAAGACTTATGACTCGGAAGAGCCGCAGGAATGAGTGTAAAACGAGGGGCAGGGGCAGTGACAGGGAGCTGTGGAATGGGATGTATTAATGCAGGTTCCAAGACTCGTAATATGATGTGTGGATAGGTGATATGTGATATGTATAGCTAGGCGCTAGTCACTGAGCTCGATCCTGAAGTGAGGCAACAAGACCATGCACTTGAATAGATTTTTTTAAAGGGACCGTGGATCGTGAACCCGCAGCGCCCAATGACGCCGCGTTGCGTTGGAGACGCGTTAGGCGAGCAGATGATCACGAAGGCTGCTGAATAACCCAGGGGACGGGGAGTGGGACGTAGGCTTCCAACAAGTGATATCTATCACGTGTGGTGATGTGATGTGTCGAGGAGCGGGTGCTGGGGACTGAGCTCGGGTTTAAGCGCTTGGACTGGACTGGGAAATGAGTCGACTGATAAGAGTATATACTTGATAGATAAAAAGATGGTGATCCTGAGCCTTAGATTAGTGTCACACGTTGAGGGAGAGCGGAAGAGCGGAAGAGCGGGATTTCGCTGTATACGGGTACGAAGCATGGTCCATGCAAAGCAGCTTCATGATGCGCCATGGAGCCGGAGCTGAAACTTGAGATGTAACAGCGTGCGGGGTATAAGTATGAAGCAGGGAATGTAACTTTCGAAGCTGATATGTCGTGTGATGCCTAGGAGTTGAGCGCTGACCTCGATTCGGGGAAACGATGAAATATAAATCAAGAACCATGCAGGTACATTTTCATAGTTTGGAAATTTCAAAGGGCATGATCCGGAGCCTGGGTACCCAGTACCAAGTACCCGCGTTTTTCGAAACTCGGAGCTGCGCTGGCGGCTGCTTTAGGCAAAGGCGGGTGATGCCAAAGTCCGCGTACACTATCTCCCGGTGCCCGACGGTTTTTTTGTCCCCGGGAATGCGGATTGGAGTGTTGGCACGGATGTGGGAGCGGGAGTCCAGGGATTTGTGCGAGGACGTGGAACGGGAATGGACGAGGATGTGGGTGTAGGTGCGGTTGCGGTTGCGGGTTCGAGTGCGGGTTCGAGTGCGGGTGCGGGTGCGGGTGCGGTTGCGGTTGCGGTTGCGGTTGCGGGTGCGGGTGCGGGTGCGTTTGCGTTTGCGTTTGCGGTTGCGAGCACGGGCACGGGCGCGAGAGGGTGGACATGTACGAGATTTAGGGACGAAGCACCTTGACTAGGACCGGTACGAAGTATGGGCGCGGGTGCGGAAACGGGTGCGTGGACGCGGACGCGGAACACGGAAGGGGAGAAGAGGGAACGGGGCCACAGGATACAATTTCCCAGTTCATGATACGTTACCATGCAAATGCGATGCGATGCGAATGTGCTGTGTCATCTCCGGGAGACCGGGGGCGGCGGGGTGGGCAGGGGCGCAGAGCTGTGCACTTAAAATGCGCGCCAGGCGCCAAGCAGTTACCCCCCCTCGAGGAGAGGTCGAGGCGAGGATGCAGCAGCCACGCACGTGGCACGATCCAACACCGATTTAGAAAAAAAAATCAGAAAATCGGCAAAAATAAAAGATCAGAGAAATCAGAAAATTAGAGGAAAAATCAGATCAGATCATAACAGCATAGCAGCATAGCCACATACAGCCATATCACACGAAGGACCAAACCGGACCACGAGGCATAAGGTACGAAGTGAGCTTCGGAATGATATCTAGGATCCGAACGGGTCGAGGGCCGAGCTGAAGAGAGGTGAGGTGAGGTGTTCGGCGTGGGGTATGCGCGCAAGGGCAGGGCCTTTGGTGGACTTGGATACCCTGAAATTACGATCGGTAAAAGAGTGAGCGCAAGATATATATATATCAAAATAAAAAATAAATAAAAATTCTACCTACCACCTCCCCAACAAGAAAGAGAGATATTCACATCCACATCCGGAACACCCGAGCCAAATCACACGAACCAAATCACACAAATGAATGACCACCTGCCTCTCTTAGTACTCCGGGGACACTACCCGCCGAAACAAGCCACGATCTCCAAGTCTCCAGTTCTCCCAACCTCCAACCTCCAAATTCCAACACCCAAACACTCGAATCTATTACACAATAGAAAAAATATGTATTTTCGGTAAGCATGCGCACCGCCATGGCAACGAAGCAACAGAGAGTCACAAAAAAAAAAACAGAAAACAACAAGTAATGGTGTCAGCGTGTCAGTGCCAGTGTAACAGTATCGAAAAAAAACGGTTATCACGGAAAATAAGTGCGACAGAAAAATGGTGCCACCAAAAAGAGTCACAGGCTCGTCACAGGCTAGTGGCTGCTGCTGCGTAACAGAAACAGAACAGAACGGCCGACAAAAGAAGGGGCCGCGAAAAACTCCGAGTCACAAGCCCCAAAGCCCAAAGCCCAGATCCCGATCCCAGATCAAAACTAGACCTAAAAACTAAGAATAAAAATAAAGATATTCGATATATCGCAATTGCAATTGCATCGCCATAGAAATATAGATATATATATAGATATATATTCCAATCCAATGGCGCGCAGCAGCGCCACGGCCATATCCAGCCAAGATATGAAGATGACAACATTCCCCTCCATAGCCATACAAAGATATAAGGATATAATAACGTACCGCTCTCGAGTCTCACCCGCGCGCGCGGGCAGGCAGCGAGGCAGGAGTGGCGGCAACCAGGGAGTGCACAAACTAAGCACTCTCTATGGGCAGTCAATATAAAACTCGATAATGAACAGCACCGATAAGAATACAATTGCCATTTATGCCATGTGACGCGTGCATAGCCTCATGCCAGAAAGCGCGTGAGTACTTGGGGTTGGAAGGCGGTGTCATGAGACCAGAAAAGGCGCCTCGACTGCAAAACCAGTGCAAGGGACCCAGTGCCAAAGAGCTAGTGCAAAAGACAACGCCACAGGACCCCAACACCCTCTGCCTAATGCATGTATGTCAGTAAAAAGTAAAAAAGGCCCAGATACTCCCCCACCCACCCACAATAACAGATAACCCACCTATTTGAAACCGTAGACTACTCCTCGAGCATCGCCGTCACGACATCTCCACAATTCGACAATTCGTAGAACAAATACGCGAAATAACTAGACAAAATCACTCCCCACAAAAGGGCGAATTCTCGGGAACGAAATGCAACCCCAGCGGGATTGTTGAACTCAAAAAATATTTTTCACAAGTTTCGGTTCCCCGAAGTGCATGCGGTGGGTGGTATTCGGTCTTGGCACATTGATGAAGTGGCAAAAAGCTGTCATAACATTGGGTGAAGTTGGCAAAGACGGTGATCACGAAGTTGGCAAAGTTGATTGTAAAAAAAAGCAGATACAGTTACAGTCGCAATTGAAATTTTAGAAGCAGAAGAAGCAGAAATAGTATCGAACTTGATTGATCATTGCATGTTGATGCATTGATGGTTGCGAGCTTCGAAATTACTAGTTCACAAGTCCACTCACCATTGTTGCTGTGGAGGGGGCAAGCAGAATCGGCACGATATGAGTGGTTCGAGTGTTTAAGCTTGACGTTAGGTAATTTGACCCTGACATTAAACTAGTTGGGAGCCGTGGGGTGGCGATTGAATGACTTGAAGGGTGACGTAGACGTTTGAAAACACTTTGATTGCATGTGCTTGTTCCTTGACGTGTAGGTTGATAACAGTTCATTCAGATCGTACGAGGCACGAGCGCACCACTTGAAAACACCCAAGAAAAAGCAACTTCGATTGAGACGGATACACCCCCGGGCCCCGGGCGGAAGGCTCGAAAGCTCGAGGGTGCATCGGCCTTTTTTTGTGAAAACCTTCAAAAAAAAAGAGGTACAAGCGTTGTAGCAATTGAAACACAAAAAAAATCACAAGTAAAAAAGCGAAGTGCAGAGAAATGCACATCGCATCCATTAAAAAGATGTCCAGGAACGTGGAAAGCAAGCAAGAACAACAAAGAAAAAAAAAAAAACCCTGAACAGACACACTTTGTTTTTGTTTATCGATACATCTGCGAAAAAAGCGACAGCGAGAAGGCAAGGGGGGAAAAACAAGGGGAAAAAAACAAGGCAAGAAAGGAGACTTTGTAAGGGACGACGACTGCGGTAACGTCGACGTCAAGGGAACCGGTGGAGGGGACTGCCGTGTGGGGACTGGATGTTACGTCAGCGGGGCGACTCTAATAGAAGCAATGAACCTCACCGATCAGTCAATTTTGCGGCCACTGCGGGTAGTCCTCTCGGGGAGGACTTCGGGCTTGTCCAAAAGGATGAGTTTAGTTGGCTCGAGGTCGTCCTCGACCCATCCTTTCCAGCCCTTGCGCAGGGCGACGTTCCTGCGCACGCCGCGCTTCCTTGCTGGCGGCTGCGTCTGAGGTTCCTTGGGGAAATGTGAGAGGAGAAATGGAAAGGTAAAGGACAGCACACACCTTTGTGACCTCGGCGGCAGGAAGGAGCGGAGGGACCTGCTCGCCTACGGATCTGCTGGCGACAATGGATTAGTGACACAATCAGAGAGCGAGCGGACAGACTCACTCTGCGTACGAGTCAGGTACTTCGGGAAGCTCCAGCGGCTCGGACACGACAGACGTGAGAGAGCCCGAGGAGTCGAGGGACGGGGACGTCGAGTAGAAGACGCGAGGGCGGTCTTCGGACGCCGTGGTCTCGGAGAGGCGGGGTCTCTTGGCCCGCTGGGTCTCGGTGGTGGGAGAGGAAGGCTGCGGGTCGTTGGGGGGGAGGGACGAGCGTTTCCGCTTAAGCGTCGGGGCGTCGGACGCGTTGGAGGAGCGGGCGCGCCAGAAGCCTGAGGCCTTGTGGCGGGTGGCGAGCAGGTCGGCCGGCCCAGAGTCTGGGCGTGCGTGCGTGGGGGAGGGCGGCGGCGGAGAGAGGGACTCGCTGGACTCGCCGTCGGACATGACCGCGTCCTCGTTCTCCTTCTCCTCGGGCACAGCATGCTTCGCGCCCTTCGGCTTGGCAGGGGCCACGGACGTGTCAGGCGTGCGAGTCACGGGCACCAGCTTGCGCGGTTTCTTGGGTGCGGACACCCTCCCCTTCTTCGCATTGGGGCGGCGAGCATCGGGAGGGGCAGGGACGTCGAGGGCGGTGGGGACAGGGTCGAGGTCAGGGAGCAGAGTAGGTGCGGTGACGGGGGTGGTGCGGCTCGTGCTCGGGTCGCGCCTGGTCATGTCGTACTCGGCGGCGAAGATGGGGCGAGGGTCGAAGCAACCAGCCATGATATTCGTGGCGGTTCGGCGTTTCTGCTGGCGGGGAACGACGGCGTAGACGGCGGGGATGCCGTGGAAAAGGCCATTCACGTATGCCATGAGTAGTGTAGATGAGTGTGCGGTGGGATGTGGATGTGGTGGGTGGTGGAAGAACTGGGACAACCCTTGCGCGAGGCCGTTGCCCTATAAGCGAACTTGGGCGGCCAAACAAGTGCAAACAGGACGCCAAAAATTGTTTGAAAGGGCTCCCACGCTTACAAACCTAGTTAGTGTTTTGTTGTCCGCGGCCCAACTCTTCTCCGCGCTCGCATTATTGTTGTCTCTTGGCACGAGGCCCGCTATTGTCCTAATCCCATTGTGCCCATTCGGCATCCCCCACTCCCCAATCCGTCAGAACCGTTATGACAACCCATTTGGGTCCTCACTCGTGTTCCGGCGCGCCTCGGCGCCCACACTAGATCTCTATCGAGAAGCCTTCTCGCCAATCCCGTTCATGTGCGCAGTAGAGGCACAGCCAATCGCGCACCCTCCCCCTCTGTGGAGTCGTCACTCAATTCAATCATAATACTTAAACTATGTACCTGTCAGGGCACTTCCCGCTTACCTTACAATAACATCTATTCCCTGCTCTCCCTCACTCTTCGTCCCAGCCCTTTGTCCCCAGTACCCATACTATACTTACCCCAACGTAGACAAAAGAACCCGTCCCTGTATCCGAAATACATACGCCTTACATCAATTCATCACCCGAACATGCTTCTATAGCCTGATTGCCGAGGTGGGCACCCTGTTTCCAGGCCTTTCCACGCCGTTCCACAAACCGCCCGACGCCTGGAACCCTTAGTTCGCTTGAGAGCTCCAACCCCGAGTCAGAGGCGCCTGAGTTCCAGTGTGAGCGGCGAAATAATCGGACGAAATCACATCCATCGGCGGATCTAAAATTTGGTCTACACTCTAGACACTCTTCCTCCGTTCTCGGTGTCAGTCACAACGGCGTTGGCCGCGGTATCTGCTTGTCCATACGCTCTTGTCGCACAGCCAATAAGCTTACGCTGTCCGTGTCCATACAGTATCAGCCTACAGCCTACACTGGAAGCGCATATTTTGCTCAGACTTTTGAACCCCTTGCTGTAGCATGGACCCTCTGAGCTGTGTGTTGATTCGATATTATCTGCACATCCAACCCTTTCTTTCCTCCGAGCGTCTCACCACCGCCACGCTCACGGCATCCACCCACCGAAGTCCCTGCTCCATGACTCCCCTATATGCCCTCTAGACACATGTATCAAAAGCACGGTGAACTCCCCATTGGCAGGCGGAATGGCAGTACCGTTATGAATTAATGACATTTATCATTATGAATTTTTCTATCTCGGTCTCTGTGTCTTTTTTTTTTCGCTCAGGCTGCGATTCACGCTAGCTATCCTCCAGGGTCTTTAGGGATCGTTGGAGGGCTCGGTATCGAGGCGACTCGACTGCACACGCTACACGCACCCTCGACTCGTGCAGCATAAAGCTTGCACCCTTGAGCCTGAGCCTTGAGCCTCGAATTTTCCTCGGTCGCCACACCATGCCCTGCAATTGACCCTGAAATTAAAAACAAGACCCAGGACACCATGGCCTCATGTTTCACGCACAAGTTTCGCACACGTGTTGTAAACTCTTGGCTACAGCCGGGGCGTGCAAATTGCACCGGAAGCCTCCTACGCCTTTCTCTATTGCCTGCACTCGCGTCCATTAACACGTGACACGTCCGAGATTTTCTTATATTTTTTTATTTTTTTCCCTACTTATGGTTTTCTCCGCCTGTATTTTCTGATTCTCTGAATTTCCTGCTTGCTTTTGCCTTTGTCTTGCTTTCTCCCAGTGCACTGTGCGAATCTTACTCTCGCATTGCCTCATAGTTGCACACCGTATAAGCTCCGAGTCCAAATTCTTCCCCCGCCGTCTCGAACCCACATCCTTAGCCAACTTTGGAACTCCTGAACTCCCTTGCCCTCGATTCGTCATCGCCCCTCACAGCCACAGCCACCGCCACCTCCAAGGACTGCCCTCGACCCTCGACCCCCTCCGACCCGACATACAACGATATTGACACAAGACAAATGCACACCGCCCTCTACCCGTAGTGCATGGCGGCTCCGGTCATGAGCGACGCCGTACCGGGGAAGACCACCACTTTGTGACAAATTTTTGTGCGAGTTAGAGGTGTGCTGATGGGCGTGTGCGGTGCCGCAGTGACTGTGGAATCTGACAAGGTTCTTGCACGGGGCTGGACTGAACCAGACAGGTGAGTGGCGATGCAGATAGCTAGGAGCATGGGTATAAACTTTGTTCGGGGGCCCAAGCCCGCCCGCAGTTCACTGGTCATCGGTCCTTAGCTTCATCGACCACTCAGGAGTCAGGAGGCAAGAGTCATAACTCGGGGTGAGAGGTCGAATTGTATTAGTGAACCGGTTCTATCACCATGCGTTCGCAATGTCATCTCTGCACTGGAGATGAAAAATAATAATTTTTTAAATTAAGCAACCACCCCTTCCCTGCTATTGTCATTGTTTGCAGTAATGTTGACTGGTCGCTTGCTCCTTTACAGGTGCCGAACTCGCACGACCGCCGACAACCGACAAATAACCAGTCTTTAGGGTACACTGCCTAGGACGTTTGCTCACGAGGACACTAATCGGTCCACCGCTGCATCAGTTTTTCTTTATAAGTTAAGGAACTGCTGTTAGTGGCCATGGTGCCGCAGTCAGGGTGGCGCGACGAGTCCTCAGACTTGCCCGGTGAGAGTGTCGACGCGGATAGCTGGCGGAGTATGAGCATGAACGCTCCCCAGGCTCAAGTCCCACAGTCTACGCTAGTTCCTAGCTTCTGCATCGTTCACTCAGCAGTCAGGAGTCGTCTCAAACAGGTCAAGCGGTCGAGTGTAAACTTTACTATAGGCATGTCACCGGTGCACTTGTACTATTAATTATAGTTAAATAACTATTCGCCTTCTCGCCTTTGTCCATTGTTTTTTTGTTGTTGTTGTTGTTGTTTTTTTACAGTAAACGCGATGAAGGCTCATCACTTACAGGTCGTTGTTTTTAACGATAGATGCAAAATAAATATAATCGCCTGATCACAGTACTTGAACTGGAAATGGCAATTTCCGGTGAACGGGAGACCCATGCAGCTGGAGAAGCGCACCTAATCCAAAAAAAAAACTTTTTTTTTAAAGGGGGCCTATGGCCTTACTTGAAATGGTAAATCGAAACTAAATCCCAATCACAGCGCCCGACTGGACACCAAGTTTTGGAGCGGACCGAAACACGCAAATTGTTAGGACAAAAAAGGCGGCGGAGTCTCTGAGATTGATCCGATATGTCTCCCAGAAAGTTCTTTTTTCCAAACCCTAAAACACCGTGAAAAGCCGATCGCGGAACCTAAAAATCAGCGGATCTATCTGTCAGTTTCGGCTGGCTGCTGGGCGCTTTTTTGGTATCGGTAGGGGCTCTGTTCAAATTCTAGTATTGAGAGCTGGGTATTGAGTTGAGGTGTACACTGGGGCGTCTATCAGTCAATGTGGACCCTGAGTCTACTAGCCGCTTCTTCTTTGCGAGTCCTTCTACGCCCAGTCAATACTATATTTTTTTGTATTGTTTATTTATTTTTGATGTTGTTTTGATTTCTTTTCTAATATGAATATATCAACTCTCAGATAGGTTTACCAGCCTTCTCTCGCCTCTTTCGACTCGGACCGCCCCTCAGGCTACGGCTAAACCTTGTGACAGGGTTGCTCCAATGAAAATAAAAATGGCCTGTATCAAAACATATATTACGAATGACACGTTCTAGCTCGAACTTTATTTCATCTCGGTGCCTGTTTCTGTTTCGAGTCAGAATCTAGTAAAAAAATTTCGTTTTCCCCCCTATCATGCCATATGAATCTGGGCGTTGGGCGCTGGGAAGCGCGGCGGTGTGTGAGTAATAACTTGCTCTTCTAGGTCTGGTCGATTCCCTTCTTCCGACGCTTCGAACATTTCCAGGTTTATCAGTTCAAGTGGCAGCCAATCGCAATTTTTTAATTTAATTTAATTTTATTTTATTTATTTATTTCGATTTATTTCCCTTCCATTGGTCCACGGACTGAAGATCGACTCCTTCCGACGCTTCAAACATTCCAGGTTTATGAGTTCAAGTGGCAGCCAATAACTATTTTTTAGAAATTTTAAATTTTAAATTTCGAGTTGTTTCCCTTCCATTCAGTGCATGGACTGAAGATATTATCGAGAGTCTGTCTTGGTCGGTCCTCATCAGTCACACAGAAAACTGGCACTCAAGCGAGTATCGAAAATTCGAATTAAACTTCACTCGTACCATTATCCAGCTGTGGAGCGCACCCCCACATCATCATGCATCCGTCATACATCCGTCATACGTTCGTTATACATTCATACCCCGTCCCTCAATACATTTGGTGTGAAAAGGTCCCGAGGCCTGACGAACAGGTCCCACAAAGCGCGACCGCGGAGATAGGGAAACCTATATCGGCGACTCTACAGCGTAGAGGTTCTCCGTACACCAACAGCATCAGTATAACGCTTGGACCGCCGTTCGGCGCCTTGTTGCGGCCACTGGCACGCACCATTCGAGACCTTGCAGCTACTGGAACGCGCGCTGTGCGCTGCTTTGCGTGGTCTTGGGATTCTAAAAATAATAATAACAATAATAATAATAAAATTATTTTTTTGGTTCCTGATCCTAGGCATCGTGATCTGCAAAGCTGTGGTATATGTCACTATGCATGGTATTTTCTTTGACTTGGGACTTGGAGCGTGCTACCTCTACGGGTTCTCCTACGCCTCGCGCCCACTTAGGTAGCCCAACTTTTGTCACCTTCTATTGGGGTGGTATCGCGCACCCGGCCCAGCTTTCTCCAGCACCGCCGGACCCCCCATTCAACAGCGCGCGCGCCCCCCACCAACATAACACTCTTCCACCACGCTACATCCGTGAAAGAGGTGGGGTTGAAAAAAGAAGTTCAACTGGTATACGAAACTCGCATCGCACGTCCCTCGACGTTTGGTTTCGGTATGTCTTTCTCTCAGGCAGGTAGGGACGAGACGAGAGCCGAGCCTAGGGGGCACAAATTGAACTATGTGAACAACGAAAAAAAAAAACGAACGAACGAACGACCCGAACAGGCCTGTGTTGTTCACCACCGCGAGAGACTGACGACTTTTTATCGAGTTGGATGATATCAGCACTTGGCCCAGCTCTTGCCCCCAGGACGCCATTCAATGGCGCTGCCCGCCTACTCTCTCCGACACGCCCACCAAACAGATCGATTTAAAAAAGAACATTCAACTATACGAATCGAGCGTCTCGGACGTCTCGACGTTGGGTTACCTCTTTCTCCCCCCACGTAGGACGAGGGAGAACCTCTAGAAACAAAGTGGACAACAACTAACAAACCCGGACTGGGCTCTTGCTGTCCACCGCAAAGACGATTCGTCTCGGGACTGATGCCTTATTATTGAGTGTAATCGCCACACCTGGCCGAGCTTGCCCCCCCCGCAAGGACGTCATTCCCACGGCGCCCCCACCCCGCTCTTCCGACATGCCCGCCCAAACCGGGGGGGGTGGATTTAAAGAATGTTCAAACTACGCGAATCGCACGTCTCGAACGTTTCTGTACCTCTTTCTCCAACGTAAGATGAGACGAGCCTCTGGAGAAAAAAAATGAAACAACCAACAAAATTCGAAAACAGACTCTGCATGTACAGCGCAGAGACAAGTCGTCTCCGGCCTGGCGACTTTGATCGCGTGTATCACTCACTCCGTTGCCTAGGTTTCCATAGGACACCATTTTCAACGACGCTCACCTACTTTCCGCTTTCCGACACGCCCCGCCAAGCTGGTGGATTAAAAAAAGGATGTATGGTCAACTATACGAATCGTCATCTCAATCGTTTCGGTACGTCTTTCTCGCACGCAGGAGACGAGACGAGAATGATCGACCAACCCAAGCTCCGCTGTCCACCGTCCAGACGATTCGTCTCTAGACTGACTACTTTTCTTTTATTATTCGATCG
>QFEC01011823.1:0-26734 GCA_003316585.1 Gomphus bonarii | reverse complement strand
AGTAGCGGAGTCCAATAACAAGTAATAGAAAGGGGAGGAGTGGAGAAATTATAACATGAATGCAGATTGTGGGGCCATCATACCTTGGGGCCCAATTGAGGTAAGGTATGCTGAGGAAGCAGGAAGTGGACAATGAATATATAGGTTGCATAGTTCACCAGCAAGGGATCCTAACTTTTCCTCTTAGGATTTCCCCCCTGGTAGCCTTGGTCGTGTGACTTTGGTAACCTCAGTGAGCGCTACAGGGGCTTCCCTTACACTGACTCTGTACCCTCATGACCACCATAGTATCTGATGACTTTGGTTCAATTTTGACTACTCAGATCATACAAAGTAACCTCAGACATTACATTCAACACTTTGGACTTAACACACACACCCATTGTCAGGGGATGACCCTTTTCAATCTCTGGTTCAACTCTGAGACCTCCTATTCAAACTCCGGTCAATCCGTAATGTCCATTACCTCCGAGACGTCCATCACATCCAAAATATCCATCACTCCATAAAAGGTAGACTTGGGTAACTCTGTATGGGCGCTTACAAAGGAATGCACGGACCACTTATATAAAGAGTATATATAGAGAGAGACTCCCTAGCAGCCAAATCCTTAGACTTTCCTCTTAGGATTTCCTCTGCTTAGGTGAGAACCCTAGTTACACTGTATCTAGGTAGTAGTTGTATGAACTTAGGATTTCCTCTGCTTAGCTCCATGAGATACCTCTGGAATAACTAAGGGAGTTGCTCTTACACCCATTATTGTATGGAACATCCTATTTGAACACATTTAGTTGACAAACTTAACTACAAAAATCTTTTTGGCCATTTTGGATCTTATAAGATTGGTGAATTTGCTACTTTGTTATTTACTTTTACAAAGACAATGTCTTCTGGGAAAGATTGAGCTTTGAGAATATGTTTCAATAATTTCTTGTGCTAAGGTGACATGACACTCCCAAAATTTCAACTGAACGTGTAGGTGGGGCAACAAGCCAAAACAATGTTAGCTTGATTAATTAGTACCTAAAATATTGGAGGCCAGAATAACATAATGCCAAAGTATAGCTACATACTCCTCTTCCTTCCTCTGCTGCGGATATTGAATGTACACACACACACACACATTTAATTCACCCTGCATTGGAATAGGAGGGTGCAGTTCCCAGTTATCAAATGGACAACTGCATGAATCTGTAGTCATCTAGACCACCATGGCTGATGGTCTAAAATGTCATCACATCATCAGTGTAATAAATTGATGCGCTCTTCATGGTCAAGGTGGTCAGTTTCATATGTAAAAAATTATGTTTTTCCTTTTGATGGTTTTTGAATGCGTTATAGGGCTGTAAAATCATTTTGGCATGGATAATTTATATGCTCAAAGAGGGATAAAAATGTAGCAGAAGGGGATAACGGCCAGGGTGTGTTAGAATATGGACAAAATCGCGTCGGACCCACTGCATATTTGTTTAACAAGTTGGTTTGACATATGGTAAGTGAATTCTTGCGTCCTGGCCCGGGGCCTCTCATTTCAAACTCCTGTCGCCCTAGCCGTGTACCAAACTCCTCCCTCCCCTACCGTAGCTCTCGCATACTTGGCTAAAAGTTTTTCTAGGTCCCCTCTACCCCTCGCCACTCCTGTCAAAAATGGTTCAATATCCTCTGCGCGCCAGCGTGCGCGCGTGAGGAAGAGATCGGAAAAAAGTTGCTGTGGAGACGTGGGGAGGGATGAGGCGGGAAAGTAGGTCAGATGTGTAGGGGCGGAGGAGGAAGCAGGGGTGGGGGCGGGGTGGAGTAGATAGGCTCCCTGGAATGGGTGAGATTTGATATTCGACGGGGGGGAGAAACGAGAGAAATACATTGAGAAGGTTGAGCTCTACTGATGTTGCGAAGCAGTCTCCTACAGCGTCGCGCCATTTAGCTATGAAGTCAACAATAGGCACAGGATCATCCTGGGGATGAAAGGAAAGCCGATTGATACTCCATTGAACAAGGGGCGGCTTGCTTTCGTTGAATTAACACACCTTATAAGGCATGAGATATCCCAATCCAACCTGACTCACGACCGCCCTCTGATCCATCTTCCATGTCTTTTCACCCTCTGTCTTTCCTGACTCATTCCCAATTTCACCAAACCACCCCATGACCTGCTGCACCACACCTCTCCCCACCTCCATCTCTAGTTCTGATTCCAGGTAGCTCACCAGATGCCGCACCGGGACATGTGCTGGGGGAAGAGGCAGGCGTTCAGATATCAGGGCTGTAAGTAGGGATTCAAGGATATGTGTTAGGTATGGTGTGGAGAGGGGACGGAGGAAGCCTACGGGAAGTTATTCAGTCAGTCAGTCAGTGTATCACACATCCAATGTTTAATGAAGGGGAAGGGGGGAAGGAAAGGAGGGAAGGAAATACCAACGGTCAATTTCCAGAATACGATACTCTTTCAATGCCTCTTTTAACTCTACATCGCTCGCTTGAACCTCACCACGGATATTTTCCTTGGTATATAGCGCGCGTCTCCTCTAAGCCACGGAGTGCATATTTCAAACAAGATATGACTGTAGCAGAACACGGCGAAACGCACCGGCCTTTTTCCTTGAAACCCATCGGCATAGGTGGACCTTTGCTCATTCGTATCCCTAGTTTCATTCTCATACTCACTCGCGCTATCGCAATCCCGCTCATGCCCTTCATCATACTCGCACCCTTGTAGCACAGTCCGCAGACGGTGTATCTTTGGAATGCATGGAACTAACTCAAGAATCTGGGAGAGCTATGTGGAGGGAATGGTTGAGACAGGTGTAAGGGAACTTGATACAAATACAAGATGATCAGACTCAAAGTAACGTACCTCATCCCTCACGATTAGCTCTGAAGCACTTCGCTGGCCTAACTGATCATCCGTATCCATCAACACATCCTGGGACACGGATACTGGCGCAGTGGTGACAAGAATCGTGTTAGAGAGAGTAACAGCACGCAAGGCGTACGTTTGAGAGGCGGTGCAGAGGACGGCGTCGTCGGTCGCACGGCCTCGAATTGTGAAACTAATGTGATATGGATTTATATGGGCGGGGTCGAGAATAATTATGAAAGAGAATGGTTAAGGGAAAACCACGTATACACCAGGGAATGTCAAAACGTGTTCAACACAAACTTGAACCATGTACATACTGCTTCTCTTCACCCCTCTCCAATATCTTACAAACCTCTGAAGGGAGCTCAAGGAGCTTGTATGACCCTCTTTGGCCAATCGCATCGTAATTCGATGAGGATTGTGAGGTTTGGAAGGAAGGGGCGAATCGAAGGGGGTGCTCTAGAGACATGGAGGACGACTGACGCGTGTAGTAACGCGTGTGACGTGACGCGTTTCTGCCATAACGGAGCACGGACCGCTACGGATGAGAAGCAAGTCAATATTACTGTGTTGGTTGCATTTTGGTAAAAGGTCTGGACCTCGTTCTTTTAGTGTTCCGAGTCTTCATGAATGGAACAAATATATGATATGTGTAATACAGTGGATATTATCCGTTAGTAGGCATATTCATAGCCTCGGGGCAAATCCCATCAGACTAGAAAACATCGGAAATATTCTACGTCGGTGTGCCTTAGGCACGGTCAGAAGCCACAGGCATTTAGCCGCGATAAGCAGAACATCTTACAGAAGAGCTGATAAAAGAAAGTTATCGTTATCCGTTCATCAAAGTTAATTACCTGGAAAAGCGTTAATACATAATACGGCTTCCAAGGCTAGCGCATTCGGCTTTAGGCCCTGAACCGTCTTCTCTTCTATAGCTAGCGATGTGTCGTTAGCGACAGAGCGACGTTCTCGAGCGTTTGCTACGGATTAACAGACTTCCCACGACTCGCTGATCATCGATGATTGGATACCTTGACAGACGGACGTGGACGTGTATGGTATCGCGTCATACCTGTGGGGGTTACAATGTATACAGAAAAGGCGAGAAGCAGCATTTGACGTGGCATTGGATGATAATCTGGTGGGGGAAACAGGATGTAAAGTGGCTAGGGTGTTCGCGACGCATGCGGCGTCTTCTGTGCAGAATCATCTATTTCCTCACGTACTTACCGTGATTGTGGCAATATTCAACTTTCGCATGGATGCTTTTCATACTCATTCAGTATTGACCGACATCGCGGACATCCTGAAACAAAGGGGATACTAGAGATGGAGTATCTACCTGGTTGTCATCAATCGAAAATATCGAAAGGCTCTGGTACTAAGGCAAGTAAGCGCGATAAGCATAACGTAAATACAACAATGATGGTCGATTCGAGGTCATTTCCGATAAGAGTATCAGAGCCAAATGCTTTCAGCCCAAGTTCACTGTTTTTTGTGTTAGCGAGATAGCGAGTGAGTAACAGATCAATATCACGACTTGAAATCTAATCCTAGCGGATAAATCGGTGGTCAGGGCGCTTGGCTATATTGTAATAGGGATAGGAGATTAAGGTTGGGGAACGGACTCATAGGCAGGATGTCAATATGTCACCGAATCCACCAGTAGTTCCAGAAGGCGAGGTGATGGTATTGCTAGCGACGATGTTCAGTGGTAATGCAGCGAGCCATCATACAAGTTGTGTCAATAACCTGAATGTAACCAAGCATGCTGCTATCCTCCGCATTTCCACCATTCCTAAGCTCAATCTTCCAAAATTGGAAACCAGGAGCGAAGCTGTCCTCATCCCTATTCGGTTCATTCATAATTTCGGTCAATGCTAATAAATACTAAAATACTGCGATTGTAAAAAGCATGACGGCTTTACGTACATAACCTGCGTCCAATTGTATGTACGTGTAGAGGTAAGCCGTTGTCTGATGTGAACCGCCTGAGCTTAGATCCAGGAATGATAAACTTGTGCTGTGTGAATAAGTGTCTTTATTATTCCTGAATCTAACAATCAACAGCTATGTATCAGTGTCGCCAGTTTCGTTCAGAATATTGATTAGAGTGTTGACAGAAAATGATAGGAATACAAGACACAGGACACAAGCCAAGGACCAAAGTTGCAAAGAATAGAGATCGTTCTCCCTGACCTGGCTATGTCATTTGCGCTCCCGGTTTTCCTTCAGACGATGAGGGTGCATGTATAGCAGGGGTAGACTGAAACAAAATACCCGTATGCCTGAGTGTTATTGCTTGTGAAGGGAGATTATTCAGAATTGGCATGTCGATCTTGAATACGGGATGAGATACGCTCGGATCGCGTTACGAGTACATAGAATGAAAGTGTTAAGGCCTGATGCACCGTGTCATGCTGTGTTTGACGGAGAGGAGGAAGCCAGTGAGATTCGTAGTAAGACTTCGCAGCCACTTGGTGGATTTGTATGACAAATGAGTGTGATTGGGTAGAAGTATGTTCCACATGGTAACGCTGCAGATTGTCGGGCTGTCCGGCTAGTTCCTAGGATCTGGGAAATGAACTGAGCACAAGATCAGCTAGCCATTCGCGTCGTCACGTAACCTGAGGAAGTCGGTGACTTGAGTCTTGAGAAGATCTCGAAAAGAGGTCGGAGATGTCCGAAATTCGGTCCAAATAGGTATAGTCGCTACAGTACGAATAAGACTTGTCAGCATATACAGCCTAGCCCAGTATCAAATTTGGCTAAAAATGTTGCCGAGATCAAGCGAGTAAGTAGTCATCATAAGTATGAGGGTATCCTCTAGCCAAGCACTGGGAAAAGGGTGAAATATTCGCTAGGCGTTTCGGAATATGCCAAAGTCATGACCCGTGCGAATCATTGCCACCAAACTCCATATAACCCAGTCGGTGTGGATAACTTGAGTTGTCAATAACATGTGGGAAGATCCGAGGATGCGTATGGATCTAGACTCGGTTAGTGAGATGAGCACATGCGTAACATGGATTAGGTTAAATTACATAAGCGAGCTGAGTAGGGCAAGCTGACCTGCTCAGTATTGATTTGAGCCTTAGATCAACATGGGTCGATTATTTCTGCAAGATGTTCTTAGCCTTTGATGTTCATTGCCCCTTGGTGAAGATGCAACAGGTTATCTAGTCATGTTCACTCGATGCTCCTGTCCATGCCTAGGGATAAATCAGGGAGCAAGGTAGAGACTGACGAGTCCATAGTGGTGATTTGCTGGAGGATGCCAGAACATAACTACTAGAGGCCTTCAGGTTATTTGTTCATGTATGGGCTCGTGTACCCTCATGAGTTCACTGACGTCTAAGAAAGAGGTATGACGTTGAGGAGTCCTATAGGAGAGAATATAAAAATGTTTGATATTTTTTAACTCACAAAAGAATGTCTTACGCTTCTGTCACGTCGCACAACGCTCCGCCGCCGTCCATGCAGGTAAATAATCCATTTTTAGATCGCAACGAGGTTGCTCACTACCATGCGTCGCAGCCACACCCAGACCCAAGTTTGCTGAACACTACACGTGGCTCGGCCTCAACTATCGTAGATGACACTGGGAATAAAGTGAACGTTGCAGAGTCTGGTTTTAAAGAACGCCCCGCGGTACTTTTGGTCAATTTCCCAAGTCTTTCACTCACTCATCTTAAACTTGTAAGACCAAAACATCGGTGAATCGCCCACCTCCAGACTCAGAGTATGATTCCCAAGAAGAGAATGAATCGCGTAGGAAGAATGTCAGGGAGGACGTGGACCGCGTGGAACAGAGGAGTTCACAACTGTGGGAGCGTGTTAAGGAGCAACTAATAAGGCCGGGCGTTGCTGGAGGGTTGATAGGTGTCGGTGCGTCCGATTGATCATCTACGTGAACACCCAGATAATAAATGACTTGCAGTCAACATTGGTCTTCTTGGAACTCTGTCCTATCAGTTATACATGCAGCCACACCTCCGAACAGACGGTAGAATCTTGGGCAGTTCAGCTGTAGGCGCTCTCGTCATCCTTGGTGCGGAAGGCGTACTTGCCGAGGCCTATCGCAACACGGCTCAAGGGAGGGAAGAACAACGCAGGGCGCGTGAGGAGGGTGCTGCGCTGTACAAACACACTAAGGCGATTATACTCAGACCGAAGGTGTTTGGAGGCTTACTAGGCATTGGTGTGTAATGCAGCACCATTATGTAGTCTGAATGCTAATTATTTGTTAGTGAACTTGGGCATCATTGGGGGCGTGTCCTATGTAGCATATGACAACTGGGATCAGCCGCACTGGGATAGAAAGACTGTGTCTGCCGTGGCGGTTGGCTTGCTGTCCCTCATTGCAGGCGAAGGGTACGTCCTTGAAGTGATTAAGACGATTATCGGTGGATTGATATCCCTTCAGGATCCTGGCAGAACAGTATAAGGAGAAAGAATACCCGAAGAAGAGGTAACCGCGCCAAGTAAACGTGGTTGACACGGGATGACAGAATGTAGGGTACTTAAGAGAACTTGTACTGTTGTACTGTAGAAGAACACGAGGCTACGTGGACCTTCTGTTCCTAATGTTTACTAGTGTTCTTGTCGTCGATGACCGAGAGAGTAGGCGGATCGTTATTAGAAGAGTTGCCTTTATGGGAGCCGCTGAGTGCCGCGGAAGTTCAAGGCGCGTTGCTCCAGGCTGAACCTTGCTAAAACTAAACAAATTTACTACGTCGTTGTCCTCGACGACGACGCGCGAATCCAGAACATCGATATCGCGAATTTCAACACGACGTACCTATTTCGTGGTACCTGTGGTCTTTAAGACGAATGGCCCACATGTATACCTCTACTTCGTCAAGTTCCAGCCGTGGCCGCATCCCCACACCTGCCCGACCAGCTGGAGCTGGTTCAGGTATACCTACCCCTGGCCGCTCGCGGGCAAGCTCGACAATCAATCCATTACCTACCACCCCACTGGACGACAGTCCAGGTATGTCCCGGGCCCTGTCCGACGCCATACGCGCAAACGATCCAAGACAGCATCGAGCAACTTCAAGACCGAGCGATCAGTCTCTCTCACCACAGTCTTCTCCAACTTCGCAGTCAGGAAATTTTCCGATGGGGCAGTCAGGTCGCAAGTCTGTTGCCCGACCAGCTAATGTTAATACGACTGTCCGTACACCCTCGGTCGCGTCTTCTTCAACCTCTGCACCACCACGAGCTCCTTTACCCAAGACACCTACGTCTAGCACGCGTACAGGAGCATTTACATACACTCCCCGTGCATCTACATCTACAAATACGTCATCTCGACCCGAAAGCCGACAGTCCGAAGCACGCGGCAAAAGCAATGGGAAAGACCGTGTCTTTGAACTGGGAGATGCTGTACGAATTGAAAGCCTGGGTATGGAGGGTACATTACGATTTATGGGCTCCATCGAGGGGAAGCCTGGCGTTTGGGCAGGCGTGGAACTCGCCCCCGGATTTGCAGGTCGGGGCAAAAATGATGGCACTGTGGACGGGTACACTTTTTATATTCTGTCTTTGATGAATGCTTGTTTACGCATATACAGCGTTTCCTATTTTTCGTGTGCTCCTAAATGTGGAGTCTTTGTTGCGTCTGCAAAGCTTTCTGCCCCTATTTTTCGCCCTTCTTCCGTCACGTCTTCTCGTGGTCGAACTACACCCTCACTCCCACTTGTAAGTGGACGTAGAACACCCTCTGTCAGTGGACGGGCGACGCCGGCAGTGTCAGCTACTGGTCGCGCAACCCCTGCATTCTCAGCCAGTGGTCGAGGTACACCTGCTTTTGGAACAGGACGGGTGACTCCTGCACGCCCTTCTGGACATACCACACCCTTTTTCGCCACACCCGGCGCACGTCCACGTCCATCGATAGCTCCGGCTGGGACGACTCCTGCTGCGAAGCCTCGTAAATCAACCGTTGTAGAGCAAAGCTTTACCGCAGGTTCTCGGGCCAGTCGATACATCGGAATGACGGCTCAGCAACTGCAGAAAGCTAAGAGTGGTCTAGATGATAGGCCAGAACCACACCCATCAAGCCCGACACGGATGAGTGCACCTCCACTGTCGCCATTTGCCACCCCAAAGCCTCCCCCGTCCGGTCGCACATCTGGCATTGGAATTCAGACAGCCGGTGGAATTAAAGGACGCCAATCAACTGGGGGGTTTGGTTTTGGAGCAGGAACGCCACGGTCTGCGCGTAGAACAGACATGCCGCCTCCTTCATCACCTGTCTCTCCTTCTAAACGACTACTTGCCAGCTCCCCTTCTATGAAACTTCCTCTTCCTTCAAGTTCTAGTCCGTCCCGAAGGTTGACCACACCAAGTAGTCCATCACGTAGACTCACTACTCCCACAGGATCTGACTTCTCCGTCAGCGTGGGGGATAGAGATGAAAAGAGTGAACAAATGGTTGAACTTGAGGCGCGGAACAAGCAGTTACAAGATCGTATCGCAAATCTCATGAATGGAAAGTCACCCAATGGAATACCTTCCCCGGCACCATCATCTACGAGTCCTAACGACTTGCAACCACCGTTAGTTGACAACGGGGCGCTTGAGGCTGAAAAGGCACGTGCTACGGCAGCACTTACGCGTGTTTCAGATCTTGAATCGCAAGTTCGATTCCACGAGCGCGCAGTCAAGGAGCGTGAGTCTCGGATTGAAGCACTCGAACGTTCAGTGAAGGGGAAGGAGGAGGAAGTGGACAAGGCTCGTATGGAAGGCGAAGCGCGTGTCCGTGAATTGACAGGGAAGCTGGAAGACTCTGAGGCGCTTGTGGGAAGCTTGAAGGCCGCGGTTGAGGAGGTACGGGCTGGAAAGAAAGAGGAAACTGAAGCCATTATAGGTGCAAAGGACAAAGAGATAGAACTTCTCGGCGCGAAAGTCCTGAGGGCAGTTACCGAACTAGAGGATGAGAGGCGAGAGCTTGGTTCACAGATTGACGAGCTGAGACAGGCTGGGCAGGTGGAGCATCTCATTCTTGTAATAATATCTCTCAACTCTGACGTGCTTTTGTATCAGGAAACCATTGCCCTGTACGAAGAGAAACTCAGCGAAGCTGACGGGAAGAGATGGGAACTAGAAGACCTTGTCCATGAATTGGAGGAGAAGCTGCGTAAGCAGAAACGGTCCGTTTCTCCGGCCACGATATCACGCCATGTATCGGAGGCCACACAGATCGACAACGAAATGCTTAAGGAGCAGGTTGTACACTTTGAGCGTAAAGTGAGCCAATTGGAAAGCCAACTCGATGGGGCCCGTGAGGCGGCGGAGAGAGAAGAACAGGCGATGCGTACGCGGATCACCAAGTATAAAGAGAATGATGGCGCGTTAAGAAAGGAGCTGTCAGAGGCTCGCGCTGATGTAGACCACCGGAAACGACTGGAAGTAGCTAGTAAGGCGCGCGTGGAAGAGCTGGAGGAAGCTTTACGGGAGAATTCTGTTGCTTTGGAAAATGCTCGAGCTGAAATCGAGGGCCTCCGAACTGATCTAGCCGTAAGAACAGATAGTTCTTGCTCCACTTGGATTGTACTGATTCTGATGATTTCAGAACTTAGAGGGTTTACATGCAGGTGCGGAGGCCATAAACGGGATAAAAGCCGAAGATGATGCAGCCAGACGTGGAGCGGAAAGGGCCCGGTTCAATGACGAGATCACTCAGCTGAAAGAGCTATTGGAATCTACCCGGGCTGCAAGACGTGAGGCCCTGGAGCAGAGCGAGACTGTAAAACAGGAAGCCGATGCCGCAAAACGACAGGTAGACAGCTTGCAAACTATCGTGCAGACGCTGGAGAGTGACAAAGCAGAAGTGAGAGACTTTATCCTCTCTGCAGATGTTCCTTATAGAAAACATTGGTTTATAGTTAGAGCGCACCGTGCAAGACAAGAGCGCAAAGCTGACTGTCGAACGTAAAACGGTAGCCAGTCTGAAACAAGATCTCGACACTCGTACCTCAGATTTAGAGCAGCTCCGGAAAATTGCTAACCGAGACCAGCCTCTCAGCCCTGCAGTGTACCGTGATTCCATCATCTCAACTGCATCTCGCTCAAGGCATGAACACCCTGGGGAGGAGATCGCAGGTCTCAAGTATGACATACATGTGTTTGTCATGAAAGAGGTCTTCATTAATTTTAATACAGACATATCATTCAAGAACTCAACAAAGAGAACTTGGATTTAACTTCTCGGATCAAACTCGTCGAATCTGACAAAAATTTGCTACAAGAAGAATGCGGCGAACTGCGCGAAGCCATGCGGATGCTTGAGAGCAACGTTAATGAAGAGCTGAAACAGCTTGATGGAGAAACTACAGGTGCAGACTCTTCTAGAGATGTCCAAAGGGCTTTACGGGAGGCGAAAGCCAAGTATGAGGTATACCCTTTCCACCTGCTCGTAAAACCAGATACTATGACTCGCTACTAATGCCATTCTGCAGTTGGAACTCGGCCAACTTCGTCAGAAGTCGCTTGAGGCGGAGCAAAAACACGCCCAAACGATTCGTGATGTAAGATGTTGCTACCTTACAATACTTAATACTCACATCCTGTTGTCATTTAGCTCAACAAAGAGGTTAGCGAGTTGGAGAGTCTTGTGGAAGCAAAGGTTTGTAATCCTCATACACGGCGCGTTTTCTCATTCATTCAGAACTCTCTTTTGTTCGTATAGATTTATAGAGAGGTTAGTACCGGTTTTGGTATATCTCAGGATGGTAAACGATCCTTTTCACTCTCAGGACGATTTGGAACGGGAACTGGAGCGCTACAAGGATAAGCTTGCCCGTGCCAGTCAGCGAAAGCTGTCTAAGGCAAGCGGAGAGTCCTCCATCTCGCTTGCGCCTCCGTCAGCCAGTAGTGAAACTAGCGGTCCCCCAGAACCCACTTCTGAAGGCGAGGTGTGCGAAATATGTGAACAGCCTGGACACGACATTTTCTCCTGCCACCTTCTCAAGGACGATAATCCCAGTCTTGGAGGGTCGTCGCACACAGAACGTACCTACATAGATTCGGAATCGGAAGATTTATGGTGCGTGGACTGTGAATCTCGTGGGTAAGTGCCTCTGTTTGTTCGATTAATTCTTTATTTCATGATTATCTTAATAGACATATCGCGG
Source organism: Gomphus bonarii (assembly GCA_003316585.1). NCBI lineage: Eukaryota > Fungi > Basidiomycota > Agaricomycetes > Gomphales > Gomphaceae > Gomphus > Gomphus bonarii. The sequence goes on along the minus strand of QFEC01011823.1, from coordinate 14,731 downwards.
CTGACTGCCCTCATTCTATGGATGTCTTTTAGGGTCTTTTCTAATCCATTTTTTTCCATATACGTCTCACGTTTCTCCGTTATCGTTGTCTTTCGTTTTCATATTAGTTGTTCTTGTTTGTATGACTTAGGTACCAAATTTTTTACGTTCCTTTCGGAGTTGGAAGTTGGAAGTACCGCTAAAAAACTTTTCGTGCGCACGGATCAACTACTCGCCAACTATAAAAACTAATCGTGCAAACGATCTTTACTTCATCCCCCTTTCCAGTCCAGACACGTAAGGTGAGTGTGAGTTTCATGTCTTATAGTATGATGATCATTGTATGCCGCCCCAGTCGTAGTCGTGGACTTTGACGAGAGGCATTGCACAAGCCAAACTCATTTCGTGCATCTCTGAACTTCTTCTTTTTACTTTTCTATCATTCGTTTTCAATCGCAACTGACTCGGATCTCCGGATGAAGGCAGGTACTATAATTGACCATATGTAGCTCTTGACCATCGTGAGTGTTGTTGACGTTGTCACGGTTCCTTGATGAGACACTATTACCACCGTTCTGGAACCTTTGGGTGTTGAAGAAACATTTCACAACAACTAAGAACAGCCAGCTGATGCTTCCTGCCATGTCTTTGCTGTTTGCGCCTTGAAGTTCGCTTACAGTCGTCCGATCTAGGTCTACTTTCACATTTATGGCTCGAGTCTTGATGATATCTGGAGATGGCGGAAGGTGTAGAAGTATGGAGTGATTGTGAGTTGCTACTTGTCAACAATAGAATATAGTGTTCGTGTTGGTGCATACTCTAAGTATGTGACTTGGGGAATACTGCTATCAGGCATTGAGTTTCATGACGATTCGTCTCCTTTGACCCTATGCTCGCCGGGGGTTCGATGAAAATTTTATTCTTTCTTATTAGTTCCGATGTTCAAGGTTGAAGGCAAGTACCAGTAATAGGACAAACTCCAAACTATGGGCTCCGGGTGTAGCATCAGCATTCCACGTTATCTTACCTTGAGGGTAGCTGCTCTCGTGAATCTTGGTCAAACGTAGCGGTCATCACATATGGTTGTTAGCACTTACTCGAATCACACAAGGATGGTTCTGCTCTATATACCTATGAGCTTTGAAGGAAGCGGATGGAGGTGAATCTGCAGATAATGTTCCGGTTGCATCCCTGGTTTTGGTTTTTGGTTTGAGTGTTTGATCTCTGAATCATAGGGCCAACCACATGATGGAATTAGTGTGGAGAGATATACTAAGGTATGTATGTATGTAAGCGTCATTCATGTGACCACTGACCGATGAGTAGTATATCTTCAAGTTTCTCATGTCCACCACGTCGCCGTCAAGTCTTTTCATCCTAGGAGCCACCGGATACATTGGTGGTGAGCTTTCTATTGTAATTCGATTTATGCTCAGGGGACAATTGTTGAACAGGATCTATTCTGAGAGGCGTTTTGGCTGCCCAGCCTCATTTGTCAGTGACGGCTCTGGTCCGCAAACAGAAGGACATCGAGGCTGTTCGCGCTACGGGCGTAGCACATGTGATCGTTGGCACGCATGATGACCTTGAAAAGATCCAGAATCTTGCAGCTCAGGCAGACATCGTTGTGAACGCAGCCGATTCAGATGACTTGCCACTCACCAAAGCCATTTTGGAAGGACTTAAAGCTCATTCAAAGACCGTAACCTTCAAACCCATCCTCATTCATACCAGCGGAAGTGGTGTTATAAGTGACCAAGCCGAGGGAGAGTTTACCCCTAGTGGGGGAAAGATATGGAATGTAAGGTCTGTTGTATTCCACAAGAACCATATTCACGAAACCCAACGGGTTGAAATAGGACAACTCCGAGAAAGAAATTCGCAGCATTCCACCTGAAAAACCGCATAGGCTGATTGATCTAGAGTATGTACACTTGCCCCCTTTAACGACAACTGGACAGTGAATAATCAGATCTTAGAATATTCCGGGCAGATCAACATAAATATTGTTCAGCGTATATCATTGCTCCAGGTACTGTTTACGGCACCGGATTAGGACCCGTCAACAAACTGTCCTCGGTGCGACTCGAAGCTCATATCAATGTGGAGTGTTCCTGATCGACGCCTTCACTAGCAAATTCCTGTTCTTGTCCGAACGGCAGTCAGACGTCAAGAGGCGGTCTACATCGGGAAAGGGACCAACAAGTGGACGAATGTGAGCCTTGTATGAACTGGGATGATACATTAGCTACACCACGATACAGGTTCACGTAAATGACCTGGTCCAGCTCTATCTTTTGGTGCTCTCTCTCGCTCTATCTGGGACGGACAAGTCCGGTTCCTATGCCAAATTTTACTTTTGCAGCGTACACGAACATGTATGGGGCGATATCATTCGCCAAATTGGCCAAATCCTATACGAAAAACGGGTTATTCCAACACCTCAAGCGAAGAGTATACCTCTTCGAATGGAACCGACCCTAGCGTGAGTACCTTTCCCAACTTCCGTGGTGTCACGAAACTCTGATATCCTTGCGTTTGTATATCATAGGAATACAGCAAGCAATGCAAGAACCGCCTCTGACCGTGGATTTGCTCTCGGGTGGAGGCCAAAATCAAAGTCCATAGAGGAAACACTGGAAGACGATGTCACTGAAACTCTTGCGAGTTTATGAAAATAGGCCACTCTCTCCGTGAGAACTTAGCGTAAACACTAGCTTTGAAAGGATAGTCAAGGATAAGTGATCATAATATGTTTTTTTTCAAGTTGTCTTGCGTAGGAAAAAATTATCCGTTTTTAGTACAACAGATTGAACATAACTCTCGATGGTATATCACTTTTTGGAAATAGCACTCCGATTGAGATTAAGAGCTTGGCTGAAGTAGCCCGATAGCGTCGAGGTTATACTGAACATTCTTCCGATATCGCGTGGCAAGCTCTGCTGTCTGGTTCACCTCCTCGTTCGCATCACTGATTTGCTGGATGATCCTTATCCATGAGTGAACTGAGGCATCAATGGCCGACATACTTTGACACATTTGTTCAATTCAGAGATCAACTCATTGCACTTTTCCTAGGGATCCATGCTCTTCAGTCTTAGCAATGGAAAAGTTGACGAAACTGACCACGTTTTTGATGATTCTTTCAAGCAGGATAGCCTGCTTTTCTGCGTGAGGGTTCTCCATGTCACAGTGGACCAGTGGACCAGTGGTGTGTGAAGTCGCTTACCAAGCCCTGAATACTATACCAAGCCTGAAATGGTCCAACCTGAGAAGAAAATTCTCTGGCATCCAACACGCCAAAGTCGCTTTATAGTTGGGGGAGGAGATCCTATAGGCCAAATAAAGGTATACGATTGGGATGGAAAATCCAATATTTCTGAAGTCACAGCCGTTGGGGATCTCTACAACATGAAAGTATGACCAGTGGGACTATAGGAACTTAACCTACCTCTAACACGATCATACTAGTGTTTTGCGTTATCCCCGCACCCTCTGGAAGAGGACTTAGTCGCTATCGGCAGCAGTGCGGGCAATGTTGAGTTGTTGCGGTTCTCGATTCCTCATCCACCCAATACCATTCGTAGCCCGTCCAGTGTTTCTCTCCCAATTAGGACACCTCGTGCATGCAATGCTTTGGCTTTTTCTCAATTTGACCCTAACTATATGGCCGTTGGTCTCGAAAAAGCTCGCGATAATAAAGGTCGCCCGTCCGAACCAAGCTTGCTCATATTGGATATTGAATCCTTCTCTTCAAGTCTATCTAAGCCCTCATATCGTGATCAGGGAACATTCAAACGTCCAGAACCGTTCCTGCCTCTTTCTGTGCCACCCCACAAAAATTTCTTACAACAATGGGCGAATACAGAGAGCATTATATCTCTAGCATTTCTTCCTGATACAACCAGTCTGCTAGTTGCTGGGGTAGGTCATATGTGGCTTAAATTATTCGATTTACGTGTCAGCTTCTCACCTACCAACCCATTGTCTACAACGACCAAATCTATTCACGGAATTTCCGTTGATCCGTTTGACCCAAATCGCATCGCATCTTATGGGGATGATGGTGTAATCCGAATATGGGATATTAGGCGATTCTCCTCACCCCTCTTGAGTTTTACGGAGCGAGACGCTGCGGCCGACGGGGGTAATGTTCGTGGTATCAGTGCCTTAAGTGGCATTGAGTTTTCTCGCAGTCGCAGAGGCACGCTGGCTACTTTGGAAGCAAGTGCAGTGGTTGTTCGTTTCTGGGATACAATCAATGCCACATTTCCAGAAGAACACGATCCGCCTAATACCCGACCCGAGGAAGAAGTCCACTCCAGCAAAATATCGAAACTCGCTCGACTCCCTTGGTCATCTTCGACGACTGAGCCTCAGTTACCAGTTACCGTTGATAAACATCTGACACATGGAGAACAAATTGTCCTTCGTAATACCCGTACCTGTGAGTTTGAGTGGAGAATCTGATTACTTTTGGTCACTGAACTTCTATTCAGCTGCACGATTTTCACGTCCATTGTCATCTTTTGTTTGGATACCAAGAAATTCTTCTCGCCTCAACGAGTATAGCGTGGCCGTCGTCACAGGAGATGGCGACCTGGATATGCAAACCATGTATGATCCACCTGAGCCACGGTGGAGTTCTCGCGGGGAACTCTCGATTTCCTCTGGCCGGTCTTACCAGATCTATCAACCTTTCAGAGATGATGAGCCTTTTGCCGAGCCTTGGACAATCGCCCCGCATGAGCCACCCTCGCATAGGACATCTCCGTATGGATCAGTCCGTGGGCGAAAAGAAGCGCTGAAAGAACACGTTACTCCCCGAGAGGTGTCCGGCGGAATTGAGTTTAGTCTCCATCCTTCAAGAACATACAGCCCTGCGTCAATGAGACGATTTACTCCCAACAAGTCACTTGCATCTGATGCAACTCCGCGGCCTGGTCAAGTTACACTCCGTCCAGAGAGCGAACTTCATGAGAAACGAGGGAGAAGATTTCAAAAGGGTGAACAGAAAACCTTTTCTCGTTCCTTGTCCAGAAGCAAACTATCTTCCGATGAACGATCAAGTCGGCGAATTATCACCGATGATATATCTATGGTTATCCGGAGACGCGTCCTCAAAGGCTATGGCTTTGAAAATGTCTGTCTGTGTTGTTCCTTGTGCACCAACTGTCATTTATATTTCTCAGATGATGCATAATGCAGAAGTTGCGCGATCCGATACCGTCCTTCCTGACACTTTATATGAGTTGTGGATGTGGATTGACTGTAAGTTCTTGTTTCCTGACATTCTCGTTATCTCTAGAAACTTGCACTAGCTTCTCGGAACCTTCTATCCTATGGCGACTCACGGATCCATGGATTTGAGTTTGCGAACCAAGGTGTGCTGGGTATCTGGGAGGGTCTTCAACCGATACCTCGTATCCCTTCACTGGAACGCGCTCCGATTCTTGAATTCCAGCAAAGTCATGAGCTCGATATGTCACTTCTCTCACTTCCTGACGAAGATGGTGATGGATATCGAACACCCAGCCGACGGCGTAGACGGCGATCATTACGTCGCAGCCACTCACCCGTAGATCAATTACACGGTGACTTTGCGGCTGCAGTTCATACATTGAATATTCGTCGCGGCTACGATCGCGCTTCAGTTGCGAAAATATCTATATCGACATCGAGACTGGCCCAACGTCGGTTTTGTTTATCACTTTGCGGCTGGAATCAAGGAGAAGATGAACTTCTCAGAGCAGCTGCAACGTAGGTTAATGTTTTGCATTTGGAGACGCCCTTCTAATAGACTTCTCCCTAAGATGGGAGAGAGAGGGGCAACTCACTCGGGCCGCCTGCTGGTTGTTGTTTACTGACCATCACGAGAAAGCCATAGAATGTTTGATGCGAAGTGAAGGTAAGTAACTATTGCAATGGTTTCCTGATTGATATAACTGTCGTTCTAGATGAGCGACTGCGCATTATGTCTGGCACCATTGCAGCCCTGATTCCACAAAAGGGTACTTCAACTAGACTACGGGAACATTACAACCGGCTGATTGTGCGCATAGAGGTATGCCAACAGATTGGTTCATATAAAGCAGAATCTTACCCAGTGTTTAGGATCCGTATCTTCGTGTAATGCTTACACATATTGCGTTGGAGGACTGGTCAGAGATCCTGCAAGAAGAATCACTTCCGTTACGAGAACGCCTTGCAATTGCCTTCCGCTTCCTAGATGATCGGGCGTTGTCGTCTTACTTGCGCCAGTTGGCTGAAAGGTTTCGATTGGACGGAGATATAGAGGGACTTATTGTCACTGGAATCACACCGATTGGAATCGATGTTCTGCAAGGTTATGTGGACATTACAGGAGATGTGCAGACTACGTCGATTTTAGCGGCTTTCGTCTGTCCAGCCACATTCAAAGATCCGCGTGTCGAGCGATGGTTTGAGGCATACCGCTTGTTACTGGACAGTTGGAAGCTTTTTCACCATCGATGCCAGTTTGACATTTCCCGAGGAGAAATCATTAAGGAGGCTGTGACGAAAACGGAAATAGCCCCTTTCGACTGGGTAGCACCTCAGCTAGCCATCAAATGTGGGTTTTGTAATAAGACTATCAATGCTAGGACCCCTATGGCTGGTCCTGGAGGGAGAACGCGGGTGTGATGGTTAATGCTCATGTTATTCGTATTTACTAACATGCCATGCGCAGGTGAATTGCTGTCAAACGTGCGGAAGGTCCTTGCCTCGATGCTCCATTTGTCTAACAACTTTGGGCCTTGCTTTCGATTCGGCGCGCGACACGGAGCTTGCTGAAGGGCCAGAGTCGAAAGGTACAGTGTGGAGGTTCTTTTTTCCATTCAGCTATATCTCTGAGCATGCTTATCATGTCAGATACTATTGATTACGCAATTGTATTTTGTCAGACCTGCAAGCACGGTGGACATATTTCACACCTCCTTGAATGGTTTCGTGGGTCAAATCAGGAGAAAGAGTCAGAGAGGCAATCCCACAAGGAATGTCCAGTTGCCGGTTGCGACTGCCGATGCGAGTATGAGGTCATAATGTGACTCAACTCCTCCACCAGGCAGTATGTGCTGGTCTTTCCATAACATAATGACTGATATTGCAAAGGGCATAGAACTAGAAAAAAACACAAGTAACCTGCTGCATGAGTCTCGATATGCTATGCTCAGCTTCGAATGGAGCTGTGTTTATCGATTGTACAGATGTGACTATACACTTAGTTCCAACCCATTGTCAGCATGTAGCCCAGTGCCCGTTGGTGTGATGTTCCGGTTTGTGAGACGATAACATGAGATGACAATCTGGTCGGTCATGTTGTATACCGTGATTGTGCTTATGTTGGTACCTATGCTTGTGGATCTGGGAGTAGAAGGGGTGATGATGATGGGAATGATGGGAATGGTGGGAATGGCGGTGGCGGTATTGGTGGGAATATGAGCGGTAGCGTGAACAGTGGTGGGGATGGGGATGGTAAGAATGGGGATGGTGTGGGCGAGCGTCGTGGCGTTGATGAGAAGAGAGATGGGAGGAGGAACTTGGTAAAGACCAAGATATTTTCAGTTCTCCCTCCCCCAGCCCTGAATCGGCTATGGCGGTAAATACAGCTGGCGACCTGAGACGCCAAGTTGTCAGTGATCATATAATAAGGTTGAGGGACTACAAACATGTCCAGACCCCCATACGAGCAGCCAGGACATTTGTCTATCGTTAAGTGTCGTTAAGTATAGCTAGCCAATCGGGTTGAACTGTGTGTACCTTGTATTTGCGCATCCACCGATTTCCCGTTCTTCAAGTTGATGATGCGAACGTGCTTGTAGCAGATATCACTGCGATACTGCGGCTGGTTTATGGCAACTATGTAATCGGTGCGGGATGCAGTTGAGCCACATGCGCCTGACAAGAATTGTAAAGTTCCCGCTATGGTCTCAAGGTGGGGTTCTGCCCACCTAAACCGGGCATATACCAAGTTCCTCGACCATGAAACCGATCTCTTCGTTCGACTTCTGCCGAAGGGGCAGCATTGTGTTGAACATCTTGTGAGGGGAAGGAGTGGGATGTGACCTGCGTCATTGAGGAAATAAAAAGCAATATTGGGAAAAAAAACAGCATGTTGCATAAAGGAGTGTAGATAGTCCTGCGATTGAATTAAGGGGACTCTGAGAGCATCTGTAGTATAGACAAGTTCAGAAACGTTGGACGTTGTGGATAGAAATGTATCGGACAAAAGCTGTTCTCTAGAGGAGGCACGTGATTCAGTTCAATTCACAACCTTTTGTTTGATATCTGCCTTTTGTTCAATGTTCATTTTTGTTTGATATCCACACCATCCACAATGATTTAGGTATATAAACACACACTAGTATAGCTTCTCTTCACCTCGCAGTTTCTCACAAGAGCACTCGATAGCCAGTCTTCGAGTCTCTTTGTTTTATTTTTTTTAGGCTACGTGCCACTGTATGGCAACATTTGGTCGTAATCAGGCTGCTATTCCTAGACCGCCAGGCAAAGGCAAAAGCAGGGCCACAACTATTAATACATCCCCAGCTGTTGCACCGACAGAAGATTGCGCAGCCGCCAATCCTCCCCTGAACGGAACCTTGAATCCCCCCTCTCCGAGATACCATCACCACGAGCGTTCCCTGCTACCATGCCCAGTCCAATAGAGGCATCTGGGTCCATTCTGCCAGATGCTACTTCCCAACAAGAGCAACCTGCGACGTCACTGCTACAAGCCTCCTCTACGCCCTTGAATCAAGAGGAGGCCAACACGGCTAACTTGGTGCTGGCCGCACTACTGAAAGTGGCACAGGGTCAGGATATTCTCCTCCAATACTTCAAAGCTACGCAGGTTCAGCAGCAGCCACAACCAACTCCTCAATCATCAGTTCATCCTTCACCCGCAATAAACCTGCCTGGCCAGCCCCTGCCATCCTTCACATTGGCAAACCCCCAGTCCACACACCAGTTGGCCGTGCCTACTCCTACACCTCTACCCCCACCAACACCGGGTAATTTCATGCCCCCCTGCATCTAACACTGGCTACGGTACGTTCTTTCTTCAATACCTTTTCCCTGAGATCGAGGAATCGCTGCTGCTGGCAATCGGCCGTCACACGCTCCGCCCAGGGCAAATATCTAAACTGGATACACGGATCCGCGATAAGCAAGTGGCTTCCAACCTGGAATACGAGAACGGGGTACTGGTACACAAGGAGAAACCACCATCTTTGAAGGACTTCCCTACATTTGAGTCCCTCCACTATCCACTGCAGCGTTACTTCAGCATACTTCAGGCACAAATTATCCCATCCGCTCCGCCATCTACTCTTATCCCATTTATTGCTGGTTGTAATAATTACATCAGCCTTCTCAATGCGATGCATCTCGAGTACGAATGGACAGCTATATTAAATTATCATTTTGCAGTGCATGCTCGACGCCTCCTGAAATGGCTCAAGGCGACTACTCCCATTGGGACAAATCGACACAGAATACCAGAACCGCTACCTGGTTGGTCATATACGGGCCCGGACTAGCAAAGATAGGAATTCTCATAAGGTTACAGGGGATACCCTCAGAAACACGACGTGCAACGACTTTAATTTTCGGACTTGCTATCATGAAAAGTGTTTGCGCATGCACAAGTGCCGGACCTGTGACCTGTGATAGCTTCGAGCATGGGGCTTCCAAATGTCTGAAGAAATCTTCACAGGGAATGCTCGTGGTGATGGTATCTCGGAGAGGGGGGATTCAAGGTTCCGTTCAGGGGAGGATTGGCGGCTGCGCAATCTTCTGTCAGTGGCACCACTTGCAACAGCTGGGGATGTATTAATAGTCGTGGCCCTGCTTTTGCCTTTGCCTGGCGGTCTAGGAATAGCAGCCTGATTACGACCAAATGTTGCCATACAGTGGCACGTAGCCTAAAAAAAATAAAACAAAGAGACTCGAAGACTGTGGCTATCGAGTGCTCTTGTGAGAAACTGTGATGGCCGCGCAAGAGAGTGGCGGCGACAGCAATAAATTTCGCTTGCCCAATCACGCACGAACGAGAGAAACTAGACAGCATTTCACAACGGTGGCTGGAGTCACGTGACCACTTTAAATTTGCCGCATTTAGTATCTGAGTTACCTAAATTAGAAAGAGCAATTGCCTAATAAGAAAGTGCGAGAGTTAGAGCTATCCCAGTGTTAGGGTTGAGAAAAACAAATAGGACTAAGAAAAAGAGTAGTCTAGTTGACTTCCTTCAGTTCCCTTATATAGGGAGTAGGAGTCTGTTCAACTTGCGCCAACGGATTAAGAGACACGGCGCCAGGGTTGGTGTCGTCAATCAATGCATCACGCATCAGCGTAAGTGTCGGCCTCGCTTCGCCTTGTTGACCCACTAGTCTCGCACCAAACACGGTCTCTTCCTCCACCGGCGCGAACGATTGATCAAAGGAATCTTCGACACCTTGTGTACCACCTACAAATATATGCGCTAGAGGGTGCCTTGCAGCCCGTACTGCATCGTCCTCATTTTCGTCGCTGCTGGTACTTTGCTGTGAGCTTGCAAATGAATCGTCCGCCTGCGTTCGGGCATTGTTTTGTGTCGCGAATAGAAAACCTGCCGATGGATTCGATTCGTCATGTTCTGAAGAGTCAGAGTCAGAGTCACTGGGGAAAGACGGTGCCTCTGGCGCCTTTACAGGATTATGCAACTGATTCGTTGTCCCAGTTCTTTTACGAGATGTGTGGCTTCCTGGTGGCTTCATGGAACTAGGGAGATACTTTGCCTTGTCAGTTGCCTTATTCACTGCTTTAGCTACGAGATCACGGCCAATCCGTTCTGCAGCTTTTCGTGCAGGGGTAGGCGCCAGCTTCACCGGAGAGGCCCGGGCTCGCGATCCCATCGCGAATTGCATTGTCACTGGAGGCGACATACCGGGCGGAAACAGGTCGTCCGACGAGTCAGAGTGATAGCCATTAGTGATACTGTCTCCCTTGGAAGAGGAAGGTCTGGGGGTGCGCCACCCGCGTGACTTGGCGGATGACGGTTGACGAAGGTCCACCAAGCCATTCCATTGGCGTGAACTAGAAGCATTTTGACGGAGGACACTCTGACGCAAAGGCGTCTTGCCTTTGCGGCTGGAAAGAGTGCTCGGGACCTCTGAGCCAGGCTGAGTGCTATGAATCATTGATTGGATAGTTCTGTTACCGGGAACGGCTCCAGTATAGCTTCCATGTAACGGGGAAAAAGATGGCGCGGAGGAAGTTGAAGGATAATCTGTTAGTTCTGCGGGTTCTTCACGAGCGAGGTCCCTGACTTGTCTACCCAGTCGTTCAAATGGTGACTCAATAGATGCTGCCCAAGACTCATCTTCGTCTTTTGGGAGTGTTACAGTGGTGGGGTCACGGAGGAGAGGCGTAGAAGATATGGGGGCGTCGCGGATAAAGGAGTCATCAGGGGGATTGGCGTTAGTCGGTGTTACATTGGGATCATGAGATGACATATCGACCGCGTTTTGCTCTTCAGGATCATCTTCGTTCTGATACAAGGATGAGGTTTCTGAGGCAATGGGGATGCGAACTTGGGCAGCCGCCTCATAGAATGATTTCCAGAACTAGACGAATAATCAGACACGTAGTCCATATCATGTCGGGCCCCACTTGCCTTCGCAGCTTCCCGTACCGGTTCTGTGGCCTCCGCATAACGCTTGAACGCGGGGAGGAGTTTGGTTGCTATAAGATGCTGGATGCGCGAAAAGTTTCCATCGATGTTCTGAACACGGTTAGTAGGAGGCAGGGAAAGACAGACGTGTAGACTACCTGAAGTCTAATAGTAATGAGCTGGTCTATTTGATCAATCTGATCGTTGATTGAGGCTGTTACATCTACACCTGGCACAACAATAGAAGTTGGATCCGGGTTAGGTGTCCAGTGTTGGGTGCGAGGCCTGGGTTCGTTCATAACAACGCGTTCGCGCTACGGACTGTGCGTGACTGGTTGTGACAGGGACTTTGCGGGACGTGCGCGTGATTTCGGATCTCCGGTGACCGTCATATTTTATCCAGACTTCTTCCTGTTTTCCCCCCTCATCCTCGCTATTGAGCAGGATGTTCAATCTGTCGAATAGAACGGCGAAGCTCGCTCGTGCCATGCAGCGTCTGGCTGCGGGCATGGCTACAGCAGCTCCCCGCATTGGTGATACCAAAGTGGCGATGTCCAACCTTGAACATGGTAAATATATCAACTACCAGCGAATAGAGGACAACCTTGCAATTGTTCGCCAGAGGTGGTTTTAAAGCCTGTTGTGTCCTCATTATGCTCACTCATACATAGGCTGAACCGACCTCTCACTCTGTCCGAAAAGATCTTGTATGGTCACCTCGACGACCCGCACAACCAGGAGATTGTTCGCGGAATTAGCTATCTTAAGCTGAGGCCTGACGTGGGCTCTCAAAATCTACTCGTTTCTATTTCGCATCTTGACGTGATGTACTGCAGCGCGTTGCCTGCCAGGATGCTACTGCACAGGTTTGTTTGCCCAAGTGCTATCTTTCCAATAATAACATTCCACCAGATGGCTCTGTTACAATTCATGTCTGCTGGGATTCCTACCACCGCTGTCCCTACCACTGTGCACTGTGACCACCTTATTGAAGCTCAAATTGGTGGCGCTAATGATCTCGCTCGTGCTATTGAGTTGAACAAGGAGGTTTACGACTTTTTGGCCACTGCCACTGCAAAAGTAAGCTGTATTACTAGTTGTTCTTTTAGATATTCATGTATCGCTCTCAGTACGGTATCGGGTTTTGGAAACCAGGCTCAGGCATTATCCACCAGATCATCCTGGAGAACTATGCATTCCCTGGGGGTCTCATGATTGGCACTGACTCTCATACTCCCAATGCTGGTGGTCTCGGAATGGTTGCTTGTGGTGTTGGAGGTGCAGACGCGGTCGATGTCATGGCTGATATTCCATGGGAACTCAAGTGTCCCAATGTTATCGGTGTCAACCTTACTGGCAAGATTGGAGGTTGGACCACGCCCAAAGATGTAATTCTTAAGGTTGCAGGCATCCTTACCGTCAAGGGCGGAACAGGGGCAATCGTCGAGTACAAGGGTCCCGGCGTCGACTCAATTTCCTGCACAGGTATGGGTACTATCTGTAATATGGGCGCAGAAATTGGAGCTACAACTTCTCTATTCCCTTTCAACCATCGCATGACTGATTACCTCAACGCTACCAAACGCCCTGAGATTGCAAAATACGCCCAGCAGTTCTCGCACAACCTGAAGGCGGATTCCGGAGCTGAATATGACCAAGTCATCGACATTGTGAGTCGCTGTTGCCCACGTTGCATAGATTTTGCTTAGTCTCTTTAGAACCTCTCTGAACTCGAACCCCATATCAATGGACCTTTCACGCCCGACCTTGCCACTCCCATCTCCATGTTTGCCAAAGAAGTGAAGAAAAACAACTGGCCACAAGATCTCAAGGTGGCTCTCATTGGTTCGTGCACCAACTCATCTTATGAGGATATGACCCGCTCGGCGTCCATCGCCAAGGAAGCTGCAGCGCACGGACTTGGGACGAAATCCAAATTTACTATCACTCCTGGCTCTGAGCAAATCCGTGCCACCATCGAGCGAGATGGTCAGATTGAAGCATTTGAAACTGTTGGTGGACTTGTGCTCGCTAATGCATGTGGCCCGTGCATTGGACAGTGGGACAGACAGGATGTTAAGAAGGGAGAGCCTAACTCTAGTATGTACTTTCGTTTTGTAACCGATTCCCGTTGCTAATCTTATCATAAATTAGTCATCACTTCGTACAACCGCAACTTCACTGGACGTAATGACGCCAACCCTGCCACTCATGCGTTCGTTGCTTCACCGGACATTGTGACGGCATTTGCTTTCGCAGGGGATCTCACCTTTAACCCTGTTACGGACACCCTTATCGGATCCGATGGCAAGCCTTTCAAATTCTCAGACCCGTCCGGTTTCGAGCTCCCCCCAAGGGGCTATGATCCTGGTGTCGACACCTTCCAGCCACCCCCACAAGACCGCGCAGCTGTTCAGGTCGCCGTTGATCCGAAGAGCAACCGTCTTCAGCTTTTAGAACCATTTGAGCCATGGGACGGTAAGACGCCTGAAGACCTTCCCGTTTTGATTAAGGTCAAGGGAAAGTGCAGTAAGCACATTCTTGTCTTCACGTGGTCTCCCTACTCTCGAGATGACAATCCATGTCAGCTACTGATCACATTAGTGCTGGTGGACCATGGCTTAAGTACCGTGGCCACCTGCAGAACATTTCCCGTAGGTATTTAAATGACTTTTTATTTCACTCTGCTCACGTAGCACGTAGAAAACTGTCTGATTGGCGCAATCAACGCGGAGAATGGCGATGCGAACAAGATTCAGAACAAGATCACGGGTGAGTGGGGTCCCGTCCCTGCCACTGCTGCGTGGTACAAGAACCACGGTAAAAAATGGGTTGTAATCGGTACGTCATTTTATCTGTATATTGCGCAATGACGATGACGGTTCTCAGGTGATTCTAACTATGGCGAGGGTTCCTCTCGTGAGCATGCTGCATTGGAGCCACGATATCTCGGTGGACTTGCTATCATCGTCCGGTCATTTGCCCGTATCCACGAGACAAATTTGAAGAAGCAGGGTATGCTTGCACTGACCTTCGTTGATCCGGCGGATTACGACAAGATTCAACCTGATGACAAAGTT
>QFEC01011810.1:9729-20352 GCA_003316585.1 Gomphus bonarii | reverse complement strand
GGGTGGGTGGGTTGGGAAGTGGTGAACACAAGGATGATGGTGAACACAAGGATGATGGTGAACACAAGGATGATGGTGAACACAAGGATGATGGTAAACACAAGGATGTTGGTGAACACAAGGATGATGGTGGTTCTTGATAGAAGCACCTGATGCTGAAAATCTCCCCCAAAATGGTTTTTATATCATTGATCAGCACCAAAAGCTTAAATCTAAATTCCACTCAAATGGCTTCAAGGGTTCAGCTGTAAGAGAGAGGTACTGTCAGAGTACAATCTGACTGAACTCTTGGTAACTTGGTCATTCCAACCAAATTTCATGTATGTCTAATTATCACAAGTCCCTCACATATATGTGAACCTCAGTTCAGTAACCTTGGTTCCTGTATGATCATACATCCCCTGTTAACATGTCTTTTAAAATACATTCCTTACTCCCCATTCCTTAGTCTGGTCATTTATCCCCATTCTAGTTTAGTATTTAAGTTGCCTCTGTTCACATATGTATTTCAGTCAGAAATTGAACTAAAGCCCCATGTCCCCTTCTAAGTATAGCCACTAACTTGGTCCCAAACACTTTGGCTAAACCAACTGAGACCCCTCTGAAATATGGTGATATACCTAGTGTGTAATAGAGTGGGTGTGACCTAAATAGGCAGAAGTCAAGTCATGTTTGTTCTTGGTTTATTGGCCTAAACCAAACCTCAGTAGAACTTGTATTTTGGTTAAGCCAACTCATGGCATTTAACAGTATTTCAAATAGTCAGGATGATTTCAAATCAAAAGAACAAAGGGGTTTCCAGAATGGGAATTAAAACAAAGGTGAGGTGAAACATGGATGAGTAAGAATAAGGTTTGGGTGAGGTGTGTTATGAAGATTGTTGTGAGGCAATGGAAATTACTAGAATAGGAAAGTATATCATGAGTGGAGAATATAAGCAAATAAATGAAGTGAGGTCTAGACTCTAGGCTGAGTAAACAAAGGGACTGAGTGGGGTTACTTGAAATAGGAAAAGGATTACTTAATCATGATGACTAAGCAGACAGGGATCTAGCAAGGCAAGATCCTAACACATTATTGCTGTTGATGTTGATAACCTTGCAATGGCTGGTAACTTGAAGGCCACCATTCACAGATTCAAGGATGAGCTATGCACAGTCCTCAGGATCAAGGATCTTGGGGACCTACATTGGCTACTGGGAATAGAGGTGAAGCAGAACCACAAGAGGCATATGATATTGCTCTCACAAAGTGCATATACACAGAAAATTCTCAAGTGTTTTAACTTACAGGATGCAAACCCACTTGGCACACCACTTGACCCTACCATAAGCTATCCACATCCTAGTCTCCTTCCATCCCTTGACAGTATGATAATATGGGAGACATGCCATACAGAGAGGCCATCAGGTCCCTCATGTATGTGATGCTGGACACATGCCCCAACATCTCATTTGAACTCAGATTATGAAAGCAGGAATGCTTAAGGAATTATCACACTGTTCTATCTGTTACTTTTGATCTAATTGTCTTCTGTAAACAACAAATGCTATTGTCTGCCATTTCCATACATACAATAAGATGAGTAGTACAAATACTTACAAGATGTATGATAACTACTCAGACTCATTTCTGATAGTTGTCTAGGTATTTTTTACTTACTTCACAAACTAAGACTCATTTCTGATTATTATCTATGTAACTGCCCATAGAAGTTACTCTTACAATAAAGCATATAGCCAAAATTGCTAAAAAATATTAGAATAATTTTTTGAGCTTCTGTACATAAGCTAGTAGCCAGGGGTATATAAACCATAGTTGCTCTCAGTTTTGATTTCTTAGGATCTCTACTAAATAAGTGATTCATCTAATTCATTGAGGTAATAATATCTTATTGCTTTGTCTTATTATTTAGTAGCCTTGTTAGTTAAGATAATATTCCAATAAGTATGACCCATATAATTTCATTCTAGAACAATGAAAGAAGGAATCTTCTCTGATTTGACACATTTATTAGAACAGAGCCTGAATCATTGATCTGATTTGGATAATCGATTGCTGCCTGTGAAGTATGGATTGAAATTACAACTATCATCCACTCCTTGTCTGTTAGAAGAGACAGATACTAGTGATCTTGATTAACCTCAACTAGTAGAGCCAATGTGAAGAGAAAACATGGAATTGGTCTGTGTATATCTTTCTCTGAAGCAGCATTAGATATCTCAGATGAAAGGTAAACCCAAAAGAGATTTGCAAGTCAATTATCTGTTCCTCATCAAGGAGAGGGGCCTTACTGAGAAAAATATGAGAGAAATTAAGTTCTATGGTTATTATATCTGTGTTAAAGATATTTTGTCTGATGTGAATAACCAGTGCCACTACTGAGTCAGGAGAATAATTGGCACTTTGTCCTGGTTTAGAAGGAATATTGTTGAGGTCTCTGAGGTTTTCAAGTTTTGAATTGCTTCTAGAGTCAGGAAGTACTGTTTATCAAGAACATTGTTGATATTACTAAACATATAATCATGATGAGATGATTGCTTACTTAGGTGTAGGATTTGTGCTTATTTTGTCTCCTGGTTGTTATGTAAGGTCAACTCAATCTATCAACATGAAATAGAAAGCTTACAGAAATAATTTATAAGTGGTGTGAGTCATACCAGCCATGAATATCAAGCAACAAACCTAGCTCAGGCTGAAACTTTGAAGATGCAACAGCCTGATGGATAATGGCTAGATCTGTTCCACCGTGAGAAAAATCACTGTTATGAAGAATAGAGTATTGGTGTTGCTGGTTGACACCGATATATTTGAGGATTGCCCCTAGAATAGTGTGTGCATAGTTCTCCACATCCTGAAGATTGAGGATAAACTGATAATGATTATCTGGAGGGTTGAGGTATCTAGATTGGAAGGTTCACCATCCATTGCCTGGGAAGTGTCATGTTCATTTTGGGATGGCTACTGCATTGGAATTTCAGTATCACTGAGGGAAAATGGCAATTGGACTTGAGCAGGGATTATGGCTTGTTGCTTGTTGTAAATAGTCAACTATATGATAGCTACAACAGGGCTGTTGCAGGTTTACAACTGAGTAGGAGACCTCAGACTTAACAGGATGCAGGGCAAATAACTTTTGTGACTGTCATACTAACAACATCGTCTGGGTGGGACTCAATTTGGAAGGAAACTTTTAGACCGGGTGGATCATATGTGATATGTAACACGCTACAGAACGGTAAGTTAACTAACGTACCTCAGTCGACACAGATAGATGAATCAACTGAGGTATGGGTAATTACTGGTACAGAATATAAGTAACCTGGAATGATGGGTAAAGCAAATGAATATATGCCCATGAGCCTGTAGAAAAAGGGCTTACGGTCAGGTCAGACCGTGAAATGACGTCTGAGTACATAGCCTAATTCAACATCATCATATCTTGGTGGAGCCCCAAAAATAGCGTCATCGCCTTTCACAAACATATAGGCGTCAATATGCGGCGCTGCTCAACTCCATCGTATGGGTTCTGTCGTCGCTCGGGACGTGTTACCAATTCATTCCTCTCCAAAGCACTTGCAGTTCCTGCCGACTTCTTCACTACGACGACGCAGGCTCATCGTCGCTTTCTTGTTTTTAGTAGGGATAGTTTACTTACTTTTTCTGCGACGGGTCAGCTGGCAGGACAAGCCCCAGGAAGTGTCAGTAGTGCTATCTGACGTTGACCCTCGTCCATCTGTGGCATTGTCACCCCTCGGTCTCGAGGCAGAAAACTCATATCATTTGGGATCCCTCTCATTATCCCACTACAATTCTTCTCTTCAAGCTTTCATAGATACTGCATTTCCGCCACGACTAAAGGCTCGGTTGTCAGAACAACTGCATCGCTTTCTTGATCTAGAATCTTTGGAGCCACTTCCCGAAGTACCAAAAATCATCTGGCAGACAAATGATGTTGAACCAGTGACAACTGCGGTGCGCAGCTGGACCGAATTGAATGGGGACTACGAATACCGTTTCTTACACGATGACGATGCTGAAAATTGGGTACGACGCAACTTCAAAGACAGTGCGATTGAACAGACATGGAATAGTCTCCCTCATGTTGTCATGGTGAGTATCATAGGTTTGTGCTTCAGGATGATGATCCAAGCATGTCATATAGAAGGCAGACCTTCTGCGTTATCTCTTGTTATTAGTAGAAGGAGGAATCTATTCTGATATGTGCAGACATTTCACGTAAAACCCCCTTCAATACACTGATGTGTCGGACAGAGATACCGAGTGTCTGAAACCGATTGGTCAATGGGGCTCCGGTGCAGATATCAGACAGCAACTCAGCAGCGGGTCCTCACCCAGCGCAATCGTAGGTATAGAAGCCGACGTGTGAGCCTGGTTGTCCTTCTTTTCCTGGTGTAAGAGACTGAAAGGTCTGCAGCGGCGATAGAGCCGATTGGTACGACGTGGGTGTAAGCATTATCATGAAGTTTTTGTTCTTATTTAGGTCTTCTGTAGTGGTGGTCGCGTCCGTTACAGATTGTCCAATGGACGATGTTATCCAGCCCTGGTCGGCTTCCTCATTGATCGCATGAAAAATCTCGCCTGATCATGTTTCGCAGGACATCCAATGTTCCTGGATACTGTTCGAAGAATACACGCAACGGCCGTCAAAGTCCAACACAACTTGGGTGCCAAAATAGAAGTTGATTTGGACGGAAACGTTGATAACACGACATCCATCTTGGAGTGGACTGGTATGTTCCGTTGGTCTGTGCACTTCATGTGTCGTCCTGATTTTGCCTCTGTAGGTCCGGCGGTGTTTACTGATGCAACTCTTCGGTAGGTTGGCGGATTGTTGATTGTGCATCGGCTTCTCATGTTACCATTCAGCTTCCTGGGAATAGAAACCGATCTCAAATGGGTGGATCTGCGAGGCTTAGAGAAGCCCCTTCAGGCAGGGAGTGTCACCATTCTACCTGTGACTGGTCAGTGACCTCTACGTACTTTGATTTGGTTGAATAACGTCGGCATCGTCAGGGTTTTCGCCAGACGTTGGCAATTTTGGTGCAAAATCAATGCTGGACGAACAAGCTATGGTGCGTTTGGCGGTACGATGATCGCGAGATGCAGGATTAATTTAATTCTGCTTTGCCAGGTAAAACACACCTTCCATGGAAGTTGGAAGCATCATAATGATTAATTCTCCAATCCCTCAAGTATTTGGTTCTCGAGCAACGTGGGCGTATATCATCAGACTTGTACTGCTTTAATTCCATTTCAAACTGAAAACCTGACATAGAATAGGCACTTCCAGTATTTGACTGTTAATTTGACTATTTGATTCATTTGTACAACATCAAAGCGACGAGCTTGGGAGACGATATGTAAAGAGCGTAAAAGTCAGGACATTTAATAACCCTTAAGTCCAACATTCCCAATCCACAAACCATGGAAGCCTAGCGCAACGAAGGCGCCGAGGCTCAGCAACGAGCTAAGGCCGTGCAAGGACCCAAAACGCCTGTTTAATGCCTTCATCTCGTTAGACACCTGCCAGGAGACGAGGAGTTAGCGGTGTGGAGGTCGGAAGGCTTTAATGATATGCACCCCCTCTTCGTTATAGTTCTTCCCTTCCGCCTTTTCGAGCTTCTGTCGCTCAAACATGGTCATACTGGTTAATGGACCAACGACAAAGTCGTTCGCGCCCTGCGTTATGAGGACGCTCGCAAGTGCCCAGGCCTGGGCGACGTCGACAACCGCGGGATTGTACCAGTTCGTCAAGACATCAGGGTGAGAAAATGTCCAAAGGGCGAGGAGAAGAGACGATACGATCTCGGAGGAGCGGAAGAACACGGGGAAAGTTTGGTGTTGCAGTGCACCAAACAGTGGGCGCGCTGGTGGGGCAATGATGAAATGGTGACCTCGGTGAGGTGACGATGAATAAAGAGGTGCGTGATACAAACGTACGCAGAGCGCGGTGTGCAATTCCACCCGCAATGAAGTTGACCCACAGCGATGCGCCGAATAGAAACGAGTATGACAGAGTGTACACTCCATCCACTGAGAAGAGGTCGATGATTGTAGATATTGAGAGCGTCTCTGGCTGAGAGGACATGGTTGCAGACAGGAGTAGCGACGGAGCCCTATTATAGTCGCTGACGCGCTAGGGGACGCTTGTCCCGGGGGTCTACGTACTATTAATGAGACTGTTTAAATTAGCCCAGGGTCTTCCCATGCCAATTGCGAGCACTAGAGTAAGTTGGAATTCAAGGATGTCTTCTCAAAGGAGTCCTTTGACAAGCTTCCCCCATGTAAACCCTGGGATCATGCAATTGAGCTGATACCAGGTTCCAAGTCCTTTAGCACCAAGGTCTACCTGATGTTTCCCAATGAGCAAAGAGAACTAGATGCATTCCTAGAAGAAAATCTGAAGAGCCATTGCATCTGCCCCTCTAAATCACCCATGGCATCCCCAGTTATCTGTGTAAAGAAAAAGGACAGTGGCATCCACTTTGTACAAGACTACAGGAAGCTTAATGATATAACCATCAAGAATGCTTATCCCCTCCCTCTTGTACCAGATATCATAAACAAGGTTGCCGCTGCCAGGGCCAAACACTTTACAAAACTAGACATGTGCTGGGGATAGAACAATGTACACATAAAGGAAGGAGATGAGTGGAAGGCTGCCTTCAGAACAAACCGAGGTCTATATGAACCCCTGGTGATGTTCTTTGGTCTCATGAACAGTCCAGCCACCTTTCAAATGATGATGAATGAAATCTTCAGAGACCTCATTGATGAGGGAGTTGTAGTGGTGTTCATAGATAACATACTCATCTTCACAGAATCCCTTGAAGCCCACTGAAAGACCATGTGACAAGTCCTTGAAATCCTTCACGCCAACAACTTGGATCTGAAACCAGAGAAATGGGTATTTGAATAACAGGAGGTGGAGTACCTTGGACTTATCCTCTTGGAAGGGAAGGTGGTAATGGACCTAGTGAAGGTAGCAGGAGTACATGACTGGTCAATCCCATGCAATGTCACTGAGATGAGATCCTTCCTTGGATTTGTCAACTTCTATTGTCAATTTAACTTCTCTCACATTGCCAAACCCCTGAACAATCTCACCAAGGCCATCACACAGTGGTCTTGGGCACCAGATGGACCAGAGCAAGTAGTCTTTGATGAACTCAAACACTTCATCACCTCAACTCCTATCCTTGTTCTCTCAGATCAGACCAAACACTTCCACCTAGAAACAGATGCCTCAGTATATGCCACAGGTGCTGTATTATCTCAACTCTGCAATGATGGGAAGTGGAGACCCATTGGCTTTGTCTCAAAGGGTCTTTCAGATACAGAGTGCAACTATGCCATCCATGACAAAGAACTACTCTCTGTCATCCATGGTCTAGAAGAATGGCATCATATCTTAGAAAGAACCAAGTACAAAATTGAGCTCCTCAATGACCATAAAACCTCACCTACTTTTGGTCTGCACAGAACCTAAACCATCATCAAGCTTGCTGGTCACTCTACCTCTCTCATTTTGATTTTGAATCGATCCACTGTCCTGGTTGTCATTCAACTAAGCCTGATGTACTCTCAAGATAGGTAGATCATAAGCGGGGGGAGGAAGATAATCAAAACCAAATTCTACTCCAGCCTAATATGTTCCATGTTAATGCCACAGGTGCATAACTGGTGAATGGTGAGGCCGACAAATTTCTTGACAGACTGAGGGACTGCACGGACTGAGATGAGAAGGTTGTAAAGGCTCTCAAAGAACTTGGGTCATCTGGAAATCTTTGAGGAGAAGAGTAGTTAGAAGAGAACAGTCTTATTCTTTACCAAGGCAAGGTATATGTCCCTCTTGACTCCAAGCTACAACATGAAATTGTCAAGGCACACCATGATGCAAGCATCACTGATCATCCTGGTTGCTGGAAGACAACTAAACTTGTGTCTTGGAGCTATTGGTGGCCTGGAATGGGACAGTATATTGCCAAATATGTAAAGCCCTGTGACCTCTGCAATAGGACCAAAACCTTTCCAACCTCCCCCATTGGCAAACTCCTCCCTAATTGTATTCCAGACCACAGATGGTAAGTTATCACTGTTGATCTAATCACAGAACTACCTGCCAGTTGTGCTCTTCTTGTCACTGTAGATTGCCTCTCAAAGCATGTACAGATCATTCCCACCACATCAAATGTAGACTTGGTAGGAATTGCCAGACTTTTCTGTGACCATGTTTGGAAGCTTCATGGACTACCAGAGGAGGTTATCAGTGATTGTAGCATCCAATTCATCTCCCAGTTCATGTGAGAATTAAACAAGCTCCTAGGTATCAAGGTTGCTGCCTCCACAGCCTACCACTCACAATCTGATAGCCAAACTGAAAGGATCAACCAGGAGATTGAGCAATGCCTCCAACTCTTTGTCAACTAGTATCAAGATGACTGGCTAGATTGGATTTCTCTTACTGAGTTTGCATACAACAATCAAATTCACTCTGCAATGCAGACCACCCCCTTCATGCTTGACAGTGGTCAACATCCAAGACTTGGACTAGAACCAACCTGAGAAACCTGATTGGAAGCACTGGATAAATTTACCACTCGCATGGAAAAGGCCACTAACAAAGCTCACTCTGCCCTGTCAAAGGCTGCAGATAACATGGCACAATTCTATGACCTACACCACCAGACTGCTCCCACATACAAGATTGGTGATAAGGTCTGGCTAAATGCACAAAACATTACAACCACTCGCCCAATGAAGAAGTTGGATCATAAATGGTTAGGTCCAACAGGGTTGTATCATGGAATGCCTATGGCCTCCAACTCCCATCATCTTTTGGTTGCACTTATCCTGTTTTCTCTGTCAACCTCCTACATCCCTACCAAGAGGATCCAATCCAAAAACAACATGCTCAACCTCCCCCTCCTTCCATTATCTGAGATAGAGTCCCTGAGTATGAAGTTGAGAGGATCCTGGACAGTAGGGTCTACCAAGGATGACTAGAATACCTAGTTCATTGGAAGGGTTATGGGACTGCAGATGATTCCTGGTTACCTGTGAAGGATGTCTCTGGAGCAAAGCAACTTGTCATGGAGTTTCACTGACGGAATCCCAAAGCCTCACAATGCATATCAGCTACTCTATATGCCACCCTCCCCTTTTGAACTCTAGAAAACTTCACAAAACTCCCAAGCGACCCCTCTTCAATTGGACAGAAGGAAGGAACCTAGCACATGACACTCTAACCCCAAAAAAATAAGCGACACTTCACCTGACATTTAATTCTCTTCATTTACATCTCATTCCATTCAACACTTATATAACATCCCTATCTGTCTTTCCCCACCCACTGGATAACAAGCAACCTCTTTACTGCAACATGACCAGCCAATCCAGCCAACAGAGCCTCATCCCACTTGAATCCTACCCTATATCATTGCACTGGTCCATTGACCCAGAGGACATTAGACAAATCAAAAGACTCCTCAAACTCCCAGCTCCACCCAAACCCATCTTCTCCATGCCCTGACAAAAGAAACATCTCACTTACCTGACCTATGAAGCTGGAGATGTAATATTCCTTGGCTGAGATTCAATCCCCTGCACATTTGAGGGATTCACAGGGAGAAGGACTCTCAACACCATAGGGGAGTACATGTGAGAGGCATCTTTCAAAACCTTCAGCAATCCCTTCAGTGCCCACGGCAATCCCTACTCAGATCACAAGTTTGCCCTCCAACTGTACCCAGGGGTGGAACTTGAGCAGAATCTGACCTGGACCCACCCCTCACTCTGGAGGAGACTGACAAGATATGTTAGTAGGTGCTTCCATTAACAATCTTGACAAAACTCCACATCAAGATGCCATGTATTGAGAGGGGGGTGATGTCAGGGTTCAGCTTAGAGTTCATTGTTAGTTGTTGTTTCTTGTTTATGTCTTTCCACGTCTTTCCATGTCCTTCCATGACTTTCCATGCCTTGCATCTACAGATTACATAATAAGCACCAGGATAGGGTATGTAAGTTATAACTGGTGTAACGGTTACCCCTCAGCTTGATTTCTGAGGATTACCACTATGCTAGGTGGAAAACCCCCTTATCAGCTCATTAAATATTGGAGTATCTTGTTGTTGTGACCTTGTCAATAGTGTCACCCTCACACAGAATGTTGGATACAGATTGTGGGATCAACATACCTTAAGACCCAATTGAGGGGTAGGGTATGTTGAAGAAGCAAGAAGTGGACAATGAGTATATAGGTTGCATAGCTCACTAGCAAGGGACCCTATAAGGGCAACCTCACCCTGGTACTGACAAAGAAGCACATAGCTCATCAGACACTAGTGAGGGGGGGTCAGAAGAGAAAGAACTGGAGGGTGCCTCTGACTAAGCAGCTATACAGTACCCCAGTACCTATTCTACTACATGTCTGAGCCTAAACAGAACTAACTAAAATAACAATTAGCTGATGGAATAGGGACAGAAGTAGATACTGAGGGGATAATAAAAGAAATAAGGGGCTGTCCCCTGACAGACTCCAAGTTTTCCTCTTAGGTTTGCCCCTTGCTAGGTGAGGCTCTATTTCTATGTACATAG